>JAQQAC010018689.1:4568020-4784338 GCA_029783875.1 Phataginus tricuspis | reverse complement strand
ATTGTCAAAATGGCTATACTACCTAAAGCAATCTACAGATTCAATGCAATCCCTATCAAACTACCAACAGCTTTCTTCAAGGAACTGGAACAAATAACTCAAAAATTCATATGGAACCAGAAAAGACCCCGAATAGCCAAAGCAATTCTGAGAAAGAGGAATCAAACAGGGGGAATTATGCTCCCTGACTTCAAACTCTACTACAAAGCCACAGTAATCAAGGCAATTTGGTACTGGCACAAAAACAGACCCACAGACCACTGGAACAGAATAGAAAATCCAAACATTAACCCAAACATTTACAGTCAATTAATATTTGATAAAGGAGCCCTGGATATACAATGGGGAGATGACAGCCTCTTCAGCAGCTGGTGTTGGAAAAACTGGACAGCTACATGTAAGAGAATGAAACTGGACTACTGTCTACCCCATACACAAAGGTAAACTCAAGATGGATCAAAGACCTGAATGTAAGTCATAAAACCATAAAACTCTTAGAAAAAAACATAGGCAAAAATCTCTTGGACATAAACATGAGCGATTTCTTCATGAACATATCCCCACGGGCAAGAGAAACAAAAGCAAAAATGAACAAGTGGGACTATATCAAGCTGAAAAGCTTCTGTACAGCAAAGGACACCATCAGTAGAACAAAAAGACATCCTACAGTATGGGAAAATATATTCATAAATGATGCATCTGAGAAGGGGTTGACATCCAAAATATATAAAGAACTCACGCACCTTAACAAACAAAAAGCAAATAATCCAATTAAGAAATGGGCAGAGGACATGAATAGACACTTCTCTAAAGAAGAAATTCAGATGGCCAACAGGCACATGAAAAGATGCTCCACATCGCTGGTCATCAGAGAAATGCAGATTAAAACCACAATGAGATATCACCTCACACCAGTAAGGATGACCAACATCCAAACCACAAACAACAACAAATGTTGGCCAGGATGTGAAGAAAAGGGAACCCTCCTACACTGCTGGTGGGAATGCAAATTAGTTCAACCATTGTGGAAAGAAGTATGGAGGTTCCTCAAAAAACTCAAAATAGAAATACCATTTGACCCAGGAATCCCACTCCGAGGAATTTACCCTAAGAATGCAGCAGCCCAGTTTGAAAAAGACAGATGCACCCCTATGTTTATTGCAGCACTATTTACAATAGCCAAGAAATGGAAGCAACCTAAGTGTCCATCAGTAGATGAATGGATTAAGAAGATGTGGTACATATACACAATGGAATATTATTCAGCCATAAGAAGAAAACAAATCCTACCATTTCCAACAACATGGATGGAGTTAGAGGGTATTATGCTCAGTGAAATAAGCCAAGCCAAAAAAGACAAGTATCAAATGATTTCACTCATATGTGGAATATAAGAACAAAGAAAAAAACTGAAGGAACAAAACAGCAGCAGACTCACAGAACCCAAGAATGGACTAATAGTTACCAAAGGGAAAGGGACTGGGGAAGATGGGTGGGAAGGGAGGGATAAGAGGGTAAAAGGGGTATTACGATTAGCAGACGTAAGGTAGGGGGGGCACGGGGAGGGCTGTACAACTCAGAGAAGACAAGTAGTGACTCTATAGCATCTCACTACACTGATGGACAGTGACTATAATGGGGTTGGTGTGGGGGACCTGATGAAGGGGGTAGTTTAATCACCATAATATTGCACATGTAATTGTAGGTTAATGATACCAAAATAAAATAAATAATAAATAATAAATAAATAAATAGATCGATAGATAGATAAATAAATAAATAAATAAATAAACAAACATAAAAAAATAAAAGGTCAGACAATACCAAGTGTTGAAAAGGATGTGTAGAAACTGGAATCTTCAGACATTGCTGGTGGGAATATAAAATGGAAACTTCAGAAAAGAGTTTGACAATTACTCAAAATGCTAAATACAGAGTTACCACGGGATCCAGCAATTTCACTCTTACCCAACAGAAATGAAAATGTATGTCCACACAAAAAATTGTCCATCACGTGTCACAGCAAAATTATTCATAATAGCCAAATAAAAAGCAATAAAAAACAATGAAGTATTGATGCATGCTACAATACAGATGATCCTTGAAAACATTATGCCAAGTGAAAGAAGCTAGACACAAAAGACCACTTATTATATGATTCCATTTATATAAAATGTTCAGAATAGGCAAATCTAGAGAGACAAAATAGATTAGCAGCTGCTGGTGGGGTGGGAGCTGGGTTGAGAGGGAATGAGAAATGATACTAATAGGTTTGGAGTTATAGAAATGTTCTAAACTTAAATCATGTTTATAACTGTGAACTCTGTGAACACAGAACACACTAAACCTACTAAATTGTACACATTAAAGGAGTGAGTTTTATCTTAATAAAGATGTTTAAAAAGTCTGTAAGCTATTTTGTGGGGGTGAAAAAAAACAAGCCAAGATAAATCTCTAATAGAATGGTGATGATGAGTAGGGATTCCAAGTGAAAAATTAAACAACAAAGAAGTGTGAGGAATGTCAACATTAATTTTGGGGTTCTGGAAAAGAGTAGCATCACTGACCGTAAGTGGTATAACTGCACAGTAATGTCAGTTCATTCATTTATTATTTCAATATGTTTTAACTAATACAAAATATCTGTCATCTGACTCTCAAGTACTGGTGAAAATTCCGGTAGATCTGAAACCAAAACTTAACATATCATTTATTAACAGTCGCTTCCCCCTGACTGATTATCGGAACCACTTTGTCTTTAACTACAGCTATTCTGGACTCTACCCCAAGAGGGTCTGATTCATTACGTCTTGAGAAAACCACTGAATGATGGTTTGGCACATTATATACTGTTATCTTTGTTTCATTTGTGTGAGTTTTATCAAGATATGAATATCACATACATTTCTATTTCTCACAATACCTATTAGACATAAAGCTAAGTAACTGAAGTGCACTCAAAAGTCTATAATGTCTACCTTTAGTTGAAGTGAAACTGGTTATTTATAATCCATATATTTGAGAAAATACTTTTTGTCATATCTCAGCTTCCTTACACATTCAGAAATCCAGAAATGCAAAAGCGTTTTGTTTCCATGGTGCCATATGGGTTTTTAACTGATAATGACAAGTTCTCAATGAACAGCCTGAGTTCACAGCTTCAGACGTCTATCAGGTGACTTACCAATTCCCATTCCTCTCATATCTAGACAAAAGTAGAAAGCTCCGGTATAGTAAACCCTGACCCACTACTAGGATCCAAACTCTGGTTCTCCACTGGTACCACCTCTTATGCTACTGAAAAGTGACAGCTTCAAGTTATCACCACGGACTGGCTAACAGTCCAAAAGAGAGCAAGCCCTATACCTTTGTGCCTCTTGCTTTTCTTTTTTCTGGAGATGGTTCTCTCACGGAAGCTCTCCTCCTGGGCATCCATCTCATCATTGCTGTTGATGATGTCACAGGGTTCACCAGTCCCAGAAAGAGCTTCCACTGCAGGAACCTGGGAGGCTTCCAAGCCACAAAGAGATTTTACTAGAAGAAAGTAAGGGGAGAAATGAGATGGCAGAGGCCCATCCAGAAATACAAACAGCTGAAGCTGAGGGAAAGGAAGGAAAAAAAAAAAAGCAGTGCGAGTCTGCTAAAGAAAGCTGAGAATTTAAAAATAAATTTTAGCATTTTAAATACAAAAATTGTAAAGCAACAGGCAAACTGACTCCAAAGTTGCAAAAACTGACTCCTTAGAAGTGCCAACTTCAGACCTGAAGAAAATGGGAGTGCCTTGTTCTTCCACTATAAATAAACCCTACCAGATACTAACACAGGTGAATTCTATTCACATTTGCATCAATTCTCAGGAGCAATGTTTGAAAGTTAATCCGATTTTAACCCTGTCTGGGGCGGGAGACAATAGGTGTCATAAAAATGCGAGTCCCAAGAGCTGTCTGTGAATAAAAGGCTTCAAAGAGAAGCGTGGGAAAAGGAAAAGAATATTCTATAAAGTAGCAAACTGCAGGGTAAGTGAAGAATACATATCAACTACAGGAGAAAGACTACTAACCACAAAGAAATCAGTGGAAACCACAGAAAGGTACGCAAAGGTTGTTTTTTGTTTTGTTTTGTTTCAATGCAAAGACTCAAAATATTTCTGCAACAGGAACTGCCTGCCACTGCTCTTGGCTAATCCTCCCCTTCCCCCAATGTATGAGAGTAAACACGTTTCTGGGAAGGTGCCCAAATGACTGCAAGACAAACACTGAGGCAGAATTCCAGGAAAATAAAACATCTGGTTCTATCTTCTTAGCCTGAGTCTTAAAAGACTGGTTGGAAGCCTACCTTCCTGCTGTACGGCATTGGCGACGGCTTTCTTCACCCGCCCAGACCTCACGACGGCCGGATCCGAGTTGGCATAATCCGCCACCGTCACTGAAACACAGCACCAATCCTCAAAAGAGGAGGCCTTTTCTCTTCAGCGTCCTTCCCACCTAGACCTCCCGCTGCCCGCCGGTCCCCGGACCCAGCGCTCGCTCGACGCTGTCCAGCCCCCTCCCGGCCGCCGGCCGCAAGCCTCTCAACGCCCCCACCCCCTCGCCCACCTCGCCCAGAGCAGGCGTCGTGGGCCCGGAACTTAAGTCGCTTCCCTCTCTTGGGCATGGCTACCGTGTCGGGGCGAGGCCGGCCTAGCGGGCCGGGACCCCGGGCCATGCCTCGGGCCGGAGAGCCGGCCCCGGGAGCCGCAGTGCAGCTCCGCCTGGCTCCGCGGCCATTCCCGCACCGGAGTTCGCAGCTCTCGCGAGGACTTAGGCTAGGCTCCGCGTCGCGATGGCGGCCGACGCCCTTCTTCGCAAACCAATCACCGCCTGGTCTGGGGAGTACGTCATCGTCAAGCGCCTAGGATCCAAACTCTGGTTCTCCACCTCTTATGCTACTGAGAAAGTGGCAGCTTCGATTCTGAGTTCTGTGAGGGTAGGTTACCTTTGTTCTGGGAAGTGCGGGGGCTTGCTGTACCTCTTGTAAGATGATGAGTGTCTCAGACCCGGAACCCACACCCGCGTTGGTTAAAACTGAGTTTACATTCCTGCCCTCCCCAATTTTTCTTCTGCCGCCTCTATTCACAAGCCAGGTTCACTTCAGCACCTAAATGGACGGACGTTGTCACCTTGGTGCTCCATCTCAAGCCACATAAGAGTTCCTGCTATTCCAACGTAGGTCTCTCAGAGTCTTCGCTCTAATTTCTGTTACATAAGTAAAAGTTTTCTGAAGTCTCAAAATGAAGAGAGGTTCTTACAAGTTTTTCAATCTACCGTCATCCTCCAAACAAAATACTAGAAGGATCGATGAAGAAAGAAATTCTTTCCTTTATACTGAGAGAGAAAGAAGTCACTGAGTAAAGGTAACAGAACCATGAGGGTGCAGGACCCTGAGATAGTATCACCAGTATGAATCAGAAGTTATTTGGGGTCCTGAGTTGTGTTCTTTGTACTTACTTGGAGCTCCCAAACGGTGCTAACTCCTACCTTGAGAAGCATAGTACTTAGAGACTAGGAATCTAACCTGCTGGATCTACCAGAAAATGCTGCCCTATGGTATTTAGAAGATGCCTGTTTGAAATCTAATTGCCTAGTACATAGATGTTCATTGGGAGAAAACTGACATTTTAATAACATTGTGTTAACAGACTATTACCAGAGGTTGTGCAACTGGTTGAATCAATTAGAAGTTATAATTGAAGCTGAATATCATTTATTATAATCATGAACTACTCAAATTTATCTAAAGTCATAACATGAAACAATGGTCTAATAGGCTGTTAGCTGAAAGAAAGTTGTTTCAAATATTTTCCGTGTATTTATAATTCATGTTTGCAGTCAAGTTCAAAATGGAGCCAGTAAGCACTGAGCCTTCTCATTTCACAATGTTATCAATAAACAATTCATGAGGCCCACATGCATGGAGATTTCTGTTCAAGTGGCACCCTGTTGAAAACACCCAGGCATTGACACTCCGTAGGAAATCAAAGGTGCAAAAGATATAAATCCTATTAATATGCTGTCACTATCACAAATGTAAAAGATTTAACTGAAATAATTCTCTCATTTTCAACAGTATAATTACTATTTTAATGCATTTGAATGAAAGACCTGCCAATCCTAAAATTGTTTGTTTCATCTTTCAAAATTTCAGAATGAGATCTTAAGCAAGTCCTCGAGACACTTAACCTCCTTTGGCCACTTTAGTGCATCAAAAACCAATAGATCTTTGATTCCACCTTTCATGACAAAGCAAAACTTTTAATTAACGGCACTGTTAGCCTCCAGACCCAAATATACAGGTTCTTTCTAGAAAGGCAAGTTTAAAAGTTTCTAAAAGTTACTGTTATATTTAAGGAGCATCTAGCTATGAGCACAGCTATTAGGAACAGGGTGGAAGGAGAATGTTGTTATAAAATCTTTGTCCTCAAAGGAGAAAATTTAAGAATGATACATGGATACATAGAGCATTAGGATGTTATCTTTCTAGATTATATCCGTCCTATTTTTTTTGGTATTAAATCATTCTTTATTTTGTATTACTTAGTGAAATATGGTGACAGTGTTTGCTTTTTAAGGTCCTTCCTTGTCAAAACTTGAAGGTGGCAAATCTATGTTGTTTCCCAGAATTCTCTTTTAAGTTTTAATACCCTGTGAAATCCTAAAGCCTAGGAACTGTTGGTTTGGAGGCACTGGAAAATGATTCCTTCTTATTTGAAGAAATATGTAAACAGTAGAATTTCCTATTGGAGTCATTTAGTATAAAAAGCAATATAGAAAAGTAATAAAGAGTGTGGATTCTGAAGCCATATTTACCTGGTTTCAAAAAGTATCTCTCCACTTACTGTCTACATGACCTTAGAAAAGTTGCTTAATCTCCGTGGACCTCAGTTTCCCTGTCTATATATTAAAGATAAAGATACCTGGATCACAGCAAAGGCCGTGCTAAGGGGAAAGTATATTGCAATACAGGCCTACCTCAGGAAAGAAGAACATTCCCATATGAGCAGTCTAAACTCACAATTAACAAAACTAGAAAAAGAAGAACAAATGAGACCCAAAGGCAGCAGCAGGAGGGACATAATAAAGATTAGAGCAGAAATAAATAAAATTGAGAAGAATAAAACAATAGAAAGGATCAACAAAAGCAAGACCTGGTTCTTTGAGAAAATAAACAAAATAGATAACCCCCTTGCCAGACTTATCAAGAAATAAAGAGAGTCTACTCACTTAAACAGAATCAGAAATGAGAAAGGAAAAATCACTACAGACAGCACAGAAATACAAAGAACTATTAGAGAATACTATGAAAAATTATATGCTAACAAACTGGATAACCTAGAACAAATGGACAACTTTCTAGAAAAATACAACCTTCCAAGACTGACCCAGAAAGAAACAGAACATGTCAACAGACCGATTACCAGCAATGAAATTGAACTGGTAATCAAAAACCTACCTAAGAACAAAACGCCTGGACCAGATGGCTTCACTGCTGAATTTTATCAAACATTTAGTGAAGACCTAATACCCATCCTCATTAAAGTTTTCCAAGGAGTAGAAAAAGAGGGAATACTTCCAAACTCATTCTATGAGGCCAGCATCACTCTAATACCAAAACCAGACAAAGACACCACAAAAAAAGAAAACTACAGACCAATATCCTTGATGAACATAGATGCAAAAATACTCAACAAAATATTAGCAAACCGAATTCAAAAATACATCAAAAGGATCATCTATCATGATCAAGTAGGATTTATTCGAGAGATGCAAGGATGGTTCAACATTTGAAAATCCATCAACATCATCCACCACATCAATAAAAAGAAGGACAAAAAATCACATGATCATCTACATAGATGTTGAAAAAGCATTTGACAAAATTCAACATCCATTCATGATAAAAACTCTCAACAAAATGGGTATAGAGGGCAAGTACCTCAACATAATAAAGGCTATATATGACAAACCCACAGCCAACATTATATTTAACAGCAAGAAGCTGAAAGCTTTTCCTTTAAGATCGGGAACAAGACAAGGATGCCCACTCTCCCCACTTCTATTCAACATAGTACTAGAGATCCTAGCCACGGCAATCAGACAACACAAAGAAATAAAAGGCATCCAGATTGGCAGGGAAGAAGTTAAACTGTCCCTGTTTTTCAGATGACATGATATTGTACATAAAAAAACCCTAAAGAATCTACTCCAAAACTACTAGATCTAATATCTGTATTCAGCAAAGCAGCAGGATACAAAATTAATGCACAGAAATCTATGGCATTCCTATACACTAACAATGACCTAGCAGAGAGAGAAACCAGGAAAACAATTCCATTCAAAGTTGCATCAAAAAGAATAAAATACCTAGGAGTAAACCTAACCAAGGAAGTGAAAGACCTATACTCTAAAAACTACAAGACACTCATGAGAGAAATTAAAGAAGATACCAATAAATGGAAACACATCCTTTGCTCATGGATAGGAAGAATTAATATTGTCAAAATGGCCATCCTGCCTAAAGCAATCTACAGAATGAAGAATAAAGCTGGGGGGATTATGCTCCCCAACTTCAAGCTTTACTACAAAGCCACAGTACTCAAGACAATTTGGTACTGGCACAAGAACAGACCCATAGACCAATGGAACAGACTAGAGAGCCCTGATATAAACCCAACCATATATGGTCAATTAATGTATGATAAAGGAGCCATGGACATACAACGGGGAAATGACAGCCTCTTCAACAGCTGGTGTTGGCAAAACTGGACACTTACATGCAAGAGAATGAAACTGGATTATTGTTTAACCCCATACACAAAAGTAAACTCGAAATGGATCAAGGACCTGAATGTAAGTCATGAAACCATAAAACTCTTAGAAGACAACATAGGCAAAAATCTCCTTAATATAAGTATGAGCAACTTCTTCCTGAACGCATCTCCTTGAGCAAGAGAAACAAAAGCAAAAATGAACTCACAGGACTACATAAAACTAAAACGTTTCTGTACAGCAAAGGACACCATCAACAGAACAAAAAGGCATCCTACAGTATGGGAGAATATATTTGTAAATGACATATCCAAAAAGGGGTTAACATCCAAAATATATAAAGAACTTACATGCCTCTACACCCAAAAAAGCAAATAACCCAATTAAAAAATGGGCAGAGGATATGAAGAGACAGTTCTCCAAAGAAGAAATTCACATGGCCAACAGACACATGAAAAGATGCTCCACATCACTAATCATCAGGGAAATGCAAATTAAAACCGCAATGAGATATCACCTCACACCAGTAAGGATGGCCACCATTCAAAAGACTAAGAACAACAAATGCTGGCAAGGATGTGGAGAAAGAGGAACCCTCCTACACTGCTGGTGGGAATGTAAGTTAGTTCAACCATTGTGGAAAACAATATGGAGGTTCCTCAAAAAACTAAAAATAAAAATATCATTTGACCTGGGAATCTCACTCCTTGGAATTTACCCAAAGAATACAACTTCTCAGATTCAAAAAGACATAGGCACCCCTATGTTTATTGCAGCACTTTTTACAATAGCCAAGATATGGAAGCAACCTAAGTGTCCATCAGTAGATGACTGGATAAAGAAGATGTGGTACATATACACAATGGAATACTATTCAGCCATAAGAAGGAAACAAATCCTGCCATTTGCAACAACATGGATGGAGCTGGAGGATATTATGCTCAGTGAAATAAGCCAGGCAGAGAAAGACACATGCCAAAGGATTTCCCTCATTTGTGGAGTATAACAATGAAACAAAACTGAAGGAACAAAATAGTAGCAGACTCAGAGACTCCAAGAAGAAACTAGTGGTTACCAAAGGGGAGGGGTGAGGGAGGGTGGGTGGGGAGGGTGGGAGAAGGGGATTGTGGGGTATTATGTTTAGTACACGTGGTGTGGAGGGTCACAGGGAAAACAGTGTAGCACAGAGAAGGCAAACAGTGAATCTATGTCATCTTACTACACTGATGGACAGTGACTGAATTGGGGAATGAGTGGGGACTTGATAATATGGGTAAATGTAGTAACCACATTGTTTTTTCATGTGAAACCTTCATAAGAGTGTATATCAGTAATACCTGAATAAAAAAAAGATACCTGCATCATAGGGTTATTGAAATAATTTAATTAATCCATGAAAATTATTTAAGACAACATGTAGTCATCACTCAGTAAATGCCAGCTGTTACTGTAGTGTTGGTGGTGATTATTTAAAGACACCTTAGGTGACTGATTCGCTTTTGCTTCTACTACATTAAGGAGAAAATGGCAAATCAGAAGCAAGACATCCCATTCTAGTTCTTCTTGTGTTAATTTTTATAAGTTGTTTTTCAAGGATTTTGTCCATTTCATCTAAAATATTGCCAAATTTGTGGCTTATTATCTTGTTCATATCTTAGTATCTGTGAAGATTTGTTTATGCATTTTTCTTTATCTATCTTTCCTAGAGGTTTGTCAATGTTACTACTTTTTAAAAAGTATTAACTTTTGGCTGTGTTAATTTTCTCTGTTGCACTTTTTCCTGTTTTATTCATTTATGATATTATCTTCATTAGACACAACGTGTGCATGTGTGTGGCTGTGTATGTGTGTGTAAATACAGTGTTATGGGAACAGAAGTGTTAGCCATGGAATGGTGGGAGATGAGGCCTAGAGAGCATGTGCGGTGAGAAAGGCAGAGGCTAAAGTAGACAGTCCATCATGTAAGGGGTGGTTGGAGGGAGGGGGACCAAAAAGGAAATAGAGAAAATTGGAGAACCAGAAGAGTGCCATCTCACTAAATCTCAGGAAGTCGGAGCATTCCAGGGAAGTGGGGCAGCCAACAGCAGGAAGGATTAGAGAATGCATTCAAGTTAAAACTCTCTGAAAATAACATTAACCAACTCAAACTAGTGCCAAGCAAAACAGGACATTTTTATAATTAGTAATACAGCACAGTAGTTAAAAGAACTGGCTCTGACATCTCCTGGATTGACAACTCTGCTCTCCTGCTTTACTGACTGTGCAATTTGGGGCAGATTATTTAACTTCTGTGCATCTATTTCCTCACCTATGAAATAAGGAAAAGCACTGTACATACTCATAGAGTTTTGGGGGATGCTCCAAGGAAATAATAGATGTAACTTTGAGACATAGGGATGCAAGGATAGGAATGCAGGTTTGGGGTATAAAAAGAACTAGAACCATGTGAGGAGGCTCTGGCTCTCATCCCTGTGTCGTCATTGCCCGAGTTTACATCTTCATTTAGGAGCCAAATACAGTGTGAAGTAAAATGTTTTAGTCCTGATGCCAATTTGAGGAGATTCTGATTGTTCCAGGTTCGGTCATATGTCTGACCAGTGATACGATTAACTGTGAGCATGGAATGAGGAACATTGTTGCCAGGGTCCAAACAGAGCCATTCAGGAAGTAATTGTGAGCCAGGCAAAAGTCTCAAAAGATATCCATCGCCGAAGGCCATTACGATAGTGTTTTTCATTAAGATGTAAAGTAGAGCATAGGGAAAACAGTAATATTGTAATAAATTTATATGGTGACGGAAACTGCAGATAGCGAACATTTCATAATGTAGCTAAGTGTCAAACCACTATGTTGTACACCTGAAACTAATACAATATTGTATGTCAACTATACTTCAGTAAGAAGACTTTTTAAGTTAGTGTGAGAAGTGTCTGCTGGATTTGGCACACTCCCTGGTGTTCTGAGAAAGAGTTATTTCAGTGACGTGGTATGGGGGGAAGAGGATTGAGATGGCAGGAGGTAGAGGTGGATTGTACAAGGGGTGATGAAATCTATGCCTTAATAAGTTTGGATAAGAATGGAAAGATGTAGGGATGTAGCTAGAGGAAATAAGGAGTCAGGGAAAAGAATCGTTTTACTGTATTTTTTATTTAGAATTCGAATGAATTTAAAAAAATTATAGGCTTTTTTGCTGGTGGGAATGCAAATTAGTTCAACCATTGTGGAAAGCAGTATGGAGGTTCCTCAAAAAACTCAAAATAGAAATACCATTTGACCCAGGAATCCCACTCCTAGGAATTTACCCCAAGAATGCAGCAGCCCAGTTTGAGAAAGACAGATGCACCCCTATGTTTATTGCAGCACTATTTACAATAGCCAAGAAATGGAAGCAACCTAAGTGTCCATCAGTAGATGAATGGATTAAGAAGATGTGGTACATATACACAATGGAATATTATTCAGTCATAAGAAGAAAACAAATCCTACCATTTGCAACAACATGGATGGAGCTGGAGGGTATTATGCTCAGTGAAATAAGCCAGGCCAAAAAAGACAAGAACCAAATGATCTCACTCATATGTGGAGTATAAGAACAAAGAAAAAAAAAATGAAGGAACAAAACAGCAGCAGACTCACAGAACCCACGAATGGACTAACAGTTACCAAAGGGAAAGGGACTGGGGAGATGGGTGGGAAGGGAGGGATAAGAGGGTAAACGGGGCATTACGATTGGCAGACATACGGTGGGGGGGCACGGGGGGGGGGGACTGTACAGCTCAGAGAAGACAAGTAGTGATTCTCATCTCACTACACTGATGGACAGTGACTGTAATAGGGTTGGTGGGGGGGACCTGATGAAGGGGGTAGTTTAATCATCACAATATTGCTCATGTAATTGTAGGTTAATGATACTAAAATAAAATAAATTGTAAAAAAAAATTATAGGCTTCTAAAGTTGAAGGTAATGGGAGGTAGAGGTGCAAGACGCAGGAGAAAGTATAACTGATGAAACAAAATCCTAGACGAGACATACTAGGATGAGAGGAAGAGCAGAGCTAAGAAGATCAGTTAATCAGGAAAGGACGTCTCATCCTTTAAAAAAGCAAAGATGTAGAAATAAATGCATGGAGCTGGAGGATGCTGGGAGTACAAGAGGAAGCCTGATGGCCTCAGTTTTGCTGAAGGAGAATGAGGCAAGGCTTCCATGTTGCTACAAAGTTGTTAGGTAAGTATTAGTTTCCACTTGATTCCCTTCCCGTTTTTTTTATCTCTTCTGTATTTCTGTTTTTATGAGGAGTGATTTCCCCCAATATTCCCAGCCTCTTTTCTCTACTCTTGCTACTGACCTAGAAGTGAGTGAATCACCTACCTGGTGAGCATGGGAGAAGGAACTGAATGTGGGAGCCGTGTCTTGGGAGCCAGGCTGTTTCTAGGAGGTATACCCTCCACTGTGGAGCTCCACGTTTTATACAGGGAGCCCCTACAGAGGGGCTAGATAAGTCTGTCTAATTCTGTGCTAAACATTAGGAGGCCCATATTTGCTACACACCCAGATACCTCAGGATTAAGTTGACATTTGGTCTCTGTATCAATTATCTATTGCAGCAAAGCAAACCAAACAAAAACTTCAAACAAAACAATAATTATTTCTTCTGTGAGTCAGGAATTCAGAGAGGGCTCAGCTGAGTGGTTCTTCTGCTCCCCAGAGTGTCAGCTGGTATTACTCAGCTGAATTCAGCTGGTGGCTAGGGTAAGCTGGAAGGTCTCCGAAGGCATCACCCAGGTGCCTCAGCGGTCCTCGGTGTGGCAGGTTCCTCTGTCCCTCTCCCTCTTTCTCTCTGCCTCTCTCCCTCACCATTCAGCAGTATAGCCCCAGCTTCTTTAAAGTTCAGCAGTTGTCTAGACCTGAAACTGGAAGAGCACCATTTGTGCCACATTCTACTGGTCAAGACATGTCACAAAGCCAGCCTAGATTCAGGGAAAGGAAACAGTATCCACCACAGCATGGGGAGAGCAGCATGTGCATTCTGGGAGAGAAAGAGCTGCTATCAGCCTTCTTTGGAGACTGTCCACTCCAGGCTCTATATCTCTGGCTCCTATCATTTAATTGGTTACAAACTTAGGCAGAGAAGAGGGATGTCATTTATTGGGCCACTCGACATCTCCCCAACAACTTGGTGAGCCAGTCCTCTTCCAGAATGACTTCCTTCCCCAAATCCCAAAACGTGTTTTTCTATTAAGTTTATTAAATTGCCATCTTTGTAGGTCAAAAGTCACTTAATACAGCATGTTCATATGGTTTAGCCTAACTGAGTCAAATGCAATCTGCTTTTTTACAAGCTTCATTATTTTCTGCTTTTCACAGTTCCTCCTATGTTGACTTTTCCTCTTGGACACTTTTTTATAGAACATGCCATTCACATAATTCAGAAGGCTACTTGATTTACAACTTCCCCAGTTTCCTGTACGTCTGAACTGTGGTGACAAACCCAAACCTGCAACCCAGTTTAAAAAGGGAACTTTCTTGGTTCATATATTCAAAAGGTGGACAGCCTTTGGGTACAACTGGTCCAGGGATAACTGGGAACAGAAACTCTCCAGTACTACCTGGGGTCCATCTGTCTGGTTCCATTCCATCTCCAAGTTAATCTCTATGTACATTTCTAGCCACTCATTTTTAACACACTGACAGTATTCTCTCTGGCTGAAGACAGGTTTTCACCACAGTGCAAGTGAAGCGGGTTCCAGGCAGCTCTGGGAGTGCCTCCTTGCAGCCTCATAGCCAGGAGGAAAGGTGCTCCAGGTCCTTGAGAAGTCCTGGGAAAAAACTCTGATTAGCCAGGCTTAGGGCATGCACCCATCCCTAAAAACAATGACTGTGGCCAGGAGAATAAATGGTCTGGCCTGAGTTGTGTGCACACCCATCTCTGTGGCTGGAATAGGGAGCAGGGAGGTGATGTCTGTTACCGGAAGCGAGGCATAAGCATGACCACTGGAAGAATCATGAGTCTAGTAGACACTCCAGTTTAGACTCCTGCACTCTGTTTATGTTACCTGTTCCTTACTCTAGTCGCTATGGAAACAATAGCAATTATAAGGACTGTAAAGTCATCTGGCTATGAGTGTGCAATTAAAAAACCTTTAGAGACATAGAAGACCTCCATAGGAATTTGAAGGAACCCCTCATCTCCTAATGCCACCTTGGTTATGACTGAGGACCGCGTCCAGGGACTGACTGTCTGTAAGGATTGCCACACTGCAGTGCCAGTGAAGTGATCAGCCCTCTCTTAACAAAAGCAAGAGCACTGGTGGCAAAGGAGTGGACCCAGAGACCAGCATGATAACATTTTGGCAGACATGGATGAGGTTTGAAACTCCACATTCCTCTAAATTTCACTTTCTGGAAGAAGCAGCCCACCCTAATATGAGGAAACCAGCCTCCTCTGCACCTCTCAGTATCCTTATGCCTATAAGGTCATATGGTACCAGGGATGCTCCAGAAGGATATGGCCTATAAACTTCTATAATTCCTCTCAGGAGAGTATATGGGAGTGGACTCATGGGAGCAAGAGAGAAGGAACATCGGCTCCATCAGGCTGAACTTAGTGGCACAGGTACATTAAACAAGGATTCAAGATTGAATGTGCTCCAGCACTGGAGAACCAACCTGTTAAAATCTACTTTAATACTCTACTACTAATGAAAGTGTTCATGGAAGCCTGGTTTTGATGGTGATCTATATACCTAATAAGATCAAAATACTTGAACTTCTCTGGCCTGCCATACATGAAGGAGTCTAAAGGACACTAACATCATTAAAGAGCTGTTAACTGTCTTCTGCAAACTGGAGATAACAGTTGTAAAGGCCCAGTAGAATTGGGTTTTTTGACCTAAATGAGAATAATGGGGTCCTGAAGTGTCACTAGAGACAAGGTACAGGTATAGAGTGGTGATTAGGGTGCTTTGAGTTGGACCTGGAGCAAGTTTTTCAGCAGGTCAAGCTTGGGGAGCAGACTACCCTGCTCTTGGGCTTTATAAACCAGCAGACCCAGTGGTGCTGGGAGTGTGTCTGGAAGACAGATGCTGTCAGAGGTGCCCCAGAGATTCCTATTCATTTCACTGGAATCATGCCAGTTAACCTCTATGCCCACATCCAATCCTTTTCCAAAGCATATCACAAACCCAAATATTTTGTTTCCACTATAACTACTATTATCTGTCATCTGAACATCTGTAATTCCTCTTTTCTTCCCTTTGCTCTTCCTCATCCCCAAATTCTCTCTCTACACTGAAGTCGGAACAATCTTTTAAAAATATAAAAGTATGTGATTCCCTTCCCTAAAGCCCTTCACTGTTTTCCAATTGTATTAAAATTAAGGCCAAATTTCTTGCCATGATTATAAGGCCCAAAATCGTTGGTTCCCAACTTTGGCTGCATCTTAGAATTACCTGGAAATCTTTTTGTGTGTGTGCCCCTTTATCCCCCTCACCCTCCCCGCCCACTTCAGCCGCTCCCCCGTGGTAACCACTAGTCACTTCGTAGTGTCTATAAGTCTCTGCTCTTTCGTTCATTTTATTTTGTTTTCATATGCTACAACAAAGTGAAATCATAGTATTTCTCCACCTGGGTTACTTCACTTAGCCTAATACCCTCTAGTACCATCCATGTTGTTGCAAATGGCAGGGTTTCTTTATAGCTGTATAATATCCCGTTGTGTATATGTACCACATCTTCTTTATACATTCATCTATTAATAGATGCTTAGGCTGCTTCCATAACTTGGCTGTTCTAAATAATGGGGCAATAACTGTAGTGGTGCTTATTTTTTATTTTGCTATTATTAATGTACAATTACATGAGCAATATTATAGTTATTAGACTCCACCTATTATCAAGTCCCCACCACATACCCCATTACAGTCACTGTCCATCAGCGTAGTAAGATGCTATAGAAACAATACTTGTCTTCTCTGTGTTACACTGCCTTCCCCGTACCCCCTGCCCCACCCACACCCTGCTACATTATGTCTGCTAATCATAATGCCCCTTTTTCCCCCTTATCCCTCCCTTCCCACCCATCTTTTCCAGTTCCTTTCCCTTAGGTAACTGTTAGTCCATTCTTGGGTTCTGTGAGTCTGATGCTGTTTTGTTCCTTCAGTTTTTTCTTTGTTCTTATACTCCACAGATGAGTGAAATCATTTGATACTTGTCTTTTTCTGCCTGGCTTGTTTCACTGAGCATGATACCCTCTACCTCCATCCATGCTGTTGCAAATGGTAGGATTTGTTTTCTTCTTATGGCTGAGTAATATTCCATTGTGTATATATACCACATCTTCTTTATCCATTCATCTACTGATGGACACTTAAGTTGCTTCCATTTCTTGGCTATTGTAAATACTGCTGCGATAAACATAGGGGTGCATACGTCTTTTTCAGACTGGGCTGCTGCATTCTTAGGGTAAATTCCTAGGAGTGGAGTTCCTGGGTCAAATGGTATTTCTATTTTGAGTTTTTTGAGGAACCTCCATACTGCTTTCCACAATGGTTGAACTCATTTACATTCCCACCAGCAGTGTAGGGAAGTTCCCCTTTTCCACATCCTCACCAACATTTGTTGTTGCTTGTCTTTTGGAGGATGGCCATCCTAACTGGTGTGAGGTGATATCTCATTGTGGTTTTAATTTGCATTTCTTTGATGATTAGCGATGTGGAGCATCTTTTCATGTGCCTGTTGGCCATCTGAATTTCTTCCTTGGAGAAGTGTCTGTTCAGCTCCTCTGCCCATTTTTTAGTTGGTTTATTTGCTTTTTGTTTGTTGAGGTGTGTGAGCTCTTTATATATTTTGGATGTCAACCCCTTATCGAATATGTCATTTATGAATATATTCTCCCATACTGTAGGATGTCTTTTTGTTCTATTGATGGTGTCGTTTGCTGTACAGAAGCTTTTTAGTTTGATATAGTCCCACTTGTTCATTTTTGCTTCTATTTCCCTTGCCCAGGGAGATTTGTTCATGAAGAAGTTGCTCATGTTTATGTTCAAGAGATTTTTGCCTATGTTTTTTTCTAAGAGTTTATGGTTTCATGACTTACATTCAGGTCTTTGATCCATTTTGAGTTTACTTTTGTGAATGGGGTTAGACAATAATCCAGTTTCATTCTCTTACATGTAGCTGTCCAGTTTTGCCAGCACCAGCTGTTGAAGAGACTGTCATTTCCCCATTGTATATCCATGGGTCCTTTATCGTACATTAATTGACCATATATGCTTGGGTTTATATCTGGGCTCTCTAGTCTGTTCCATTGGTCTATGGGTCTGTTCTTGTGCCAGTATCAAATTGTCTTGATTACTGTGGATTAGTAGTAGAGCTTGAAGTCAGGGAACATAATTCCCCCTGCTTTATTCTTCCTTCTCGGGATTGCTTTGGCTATTCGGGGTCTTTTATGGTTCCATTTGAATTTTAGAACGATTTTCTCTAGTTCAGTGAAGAATGCTGTAGGTATTTTGATAGGGATTGCATTGAATCTGTGCATTGCTTTAGGCAGGATGGCCATTTTGACAATATTAATTCTTCCTATCCATGAGCATGGCATGTGTTTCCATTTATTGGTATCTTCTTTAATTTCTCTCATGAGTGTCTTGTATTTTTCAGAATATAAGTCTTTCACTTCCTTGGTTAGGTTTATTCCTAGGTATTTTATTCTTTTGGATGCAATTGTGAATGGAATTGTTTTCCTGATTTCTCTTTCTCCTAGTTCAGCGTTAGTGTATAGGAATGCAACAGATTTCTGTGTGTTAATTTTGCATCCTGCAACTTTACTGAATTCAGATATGAGATCTAGTAGTTTTGGAGTGGATTCTTTAGGGTTTTTTATGTACAATATCATGTCATCTGCAAACAGGGACAGTTTGACTTCTTCCTCGCCAATCTGGATGCCTTTTATTTCTTTGCGTTGTCTGATTGCTGTGGCTAGGACCACCAGAACTGTATTGAATAAAAATAAAAGTGGGGAGAATGGGCATCTTTGTCTTGTTTCCGATGTTAAAGGGAAAGCTTTCAGCTTCTTCCTGTTAAGTATAGTGTTGGCTGTGGGTTTGTCATGTATGGCCTTTATTATATTGAGGTACTTGCCCTCTATACCCATTTTGTTGAGAGGTTTTATCATAAATGGATATTGAATTTTGTTGAATGCTTTTTCAGCATCTATGGAGATGATCATGTGGTTTTTGTCCTTCTTTTTGTTGATGTAGTGGATGATGTTGATGGATTTTCGAATGTTGTGCCATTCTTGCATCCCTGGGATGAATCCTACTTGATCATGATGGATGATCTTTTTGAAGTATTTTTGATTTTGGTTTGCTAATATTTTGTTGAGTAAGTGATGCTTAAATTTTTTAACCAAGGATTTTGTTTTCTTCAGGTAAATTCCTAGAAGTGGAAATACTGGACCTTGGAGATCTTTTTAAATATTAATATAGTAATAGCTAATAAAAGCTAACATACATATACTGCTTACTATTAGCCAGGTGCTCCATTATGCTATGTAGTATATACTATATATAGTAGATATATATATAGGTTAGTTATATGTAGTATATATAAATATATATACTGTATTCTGTCTATATATTTATTAAATGCTATATAATATGAACTACAAATCGTTTATACTACATTTATATATAGTGGTTATATATATTATATATTTTTTCTATAGACAGCAAACCCAATGAAGTAGGTTTTATCGTTCCCATTTTACAAATGCAGCATTTCTTTTACTTCATTGAGATCTCAGATGTGTCCGTCAGAATATAGAAGCCTAAATCTAAATCATATTGGAACACTTAATTGCTACAGGAATCTGAGAAATATAGGTTGTAGCTTACCTGCCTCTGCAGAACAGGGAAGCACATTAGAAAGAGGCTGAGTTAGAAGTTGAGCAAGTACATGTACTATATTCACCAGGGGTTTACATACTGGGCATCAGAGCTTGCTTCCTTCCTTCAGGCAACCCGCATCCCAGCCCCATTCAGAGGAATGATTGTCAGAAGGGTGCTCCCTGAAAGGGGCAGCCAACTTTGACTTTCAAGCCCTATTGGACTGTATTTAGTTCCATCTCTGCTTTAATTATTCTGGACTTGGGGCAGAACACCTGTGGAAGCCCCAGATTCTGTCTCCTCTGGGACTGGCACAGGAGAGAAAATCTCCATGGGGAGAGGGGCAGCTAAACCTCATAGCTCACTTCTTTGCCTCACTGAGAGTCATTTTCACCTGGAGGCTAACTTGGTCATTAATTTCTCTCCACCCACCAGTTTCTTAAGGGAGGTACTGTTCTCCATTTAATGTTCCAAAACAGAACAACTGCATAAATTCTTCATAGTTCAGTAATGCAGGTTGGGGTGTGGGATGGGAAATGAATATGGAGAACCTGAGAATGGACAGCTGGATTACAAGGTCTTATTCATCATCCATGTCCTATGACCTCCATTTTTTTAAAGGTATTGGATTTTATTCAAAGGAAGTGAAAATACTGTTTTTGTTTGCTTGTTTGTTTTGCTATTATTAATATACAATTACATGAGCAACATTATGGTTACTAGACTCCACCTATTATCATGTCCCCACCACATACCCCATTACGGTCACTGTGCATCAGCATAGTAAGATGCTATAGAATCACTAGTTCTCTTCTCTGTGTTATACTGCCTTCCCCGTATCCCCCCGCCACACCCACACCCCCCTAAATTGTGTATGCTAATTGTAATAGCCCTTTTTCCACCTTATCCCTCCCTTCCCACCCATCTTCCCCAGTCCCTTTCCCTTTGGTAACTGTAGGTCCATTCTTGGGTTCTGTGAGTCTGATGCTGTTTTGTTCCTTCAGTTTTTTTCTTTGTTCTTATACTCCACAGATGAGTGAAATGATTTAATACTTGTCTTTCTCCACCTGGCTTATTTCACTGAGCATAATACCCTCTAGGTCCATGTTGCTGCAAATGGTAGGATATGTTTTCTTCTTATGGCTGAATAATATTCCATTGTGTATATGTACCACATCTTCTTTATCCATTCATCTACTGATGGACACTTAGGTTGCTTCCATTTCTTGGCTATTGTAAATACTGCTGCGATAAACATAGGGGTGCATACATCTTTTTCAGACTGGGCTGCTGCATTCTTAGGGTAAATTCCTAGGAGTGGAGTTCCTGGGTCAAATGGTATTTCTATTTAGAGTTTTTTGAGGAACCTCCATACTGCTTTCCACAATGGTTGAACTCATTTACAATCCCACCAGCAGTGTAGGAGGGTTCCCCTTTCTCCACATCCTCACCAACATTTGTTGTTGTTTGTCTTTTGGGTGGCGGCCATCCTATCTGGTGTGAGGTGATATCTCATTGTGGTTTTAATTTGCATTTCTCTGATGATTAGCAATGTGGAGCATCTTTTCATGTGCCTGTTGGCCATCTGAATTTCTTCTTTGGAGAAGTGTCTGTTCAGCTCCTCTACCCATTTTTTAATTGGTTTGTTTGCTTTTTGTTTGTTGAGGTGTGTGAGCTCTTTATAAAATTTGGATGTCAACCCCTTATCAGATATGTCATTTATGAATATATTCTCCCATACTGTAGGATGTCATTTTGTTCTACTGATGGTATCCTTTGCTTTACAGAAGCTTTTTAGTTTGATATAGTCCCATTTGTTCATTTTTGCTTTTGTTTCCCTTGCATGGGGAGATATGTTCATGAAAAAGTTGCTCATGTATATGTCCAAGAGATTTTTGCCTATATTTTCTTCCAAAGTTTTCTGGTTTCATGACTTACATTCAGGTCTTTGATCCATTTTGAGATTACTTTTGTGAATGGGGTTAGACAATAATCCAGTTTCATTCTCTTACATGTAGCTGTCCAGTTTTGCCAACACCAGCTGTTGAACAGGCTGTCATTTCCCCACTGTATATCTATGGCTCCTTTATAGTATATTAATTGACAATATATGCTTGAGTTTATATCTGAGCTCTCTATTTTGTTCCACGTGTCTATGGTTCTCTTTGCCAGTACCAAATTGTCTTGAGTACTGTGGCTTTGTAGTAGAGCTTGAAGTCAGGGAGCATAATTCCCTCTGTTTTATTCTTCCTTCTCAGGATTGCTTGGCTATTCGGGGACTTTTGTGCTTCCATATGAATTTTAGAACGATTTGCTCTAGTTCATTGAAGAATGCTATAGGTATTTCATAGGGATTGCATTGAATCTGTAGATTGCTTTAGGCAGGACGGCCATTTTGACAATATTAATTCTTCCTAGCCAGGAGCATGGGATGAATTTCCATTTATTAATGTCCTCTTTAATTTCTCTTCAGAGTGTCTTGTAGTTTTCAGAGTATAGGTCTTTCACTTCCTTGGTTAGGTTTATTCCTAGGCATTTTATTCTTTTTGATGCGATTGTGAATGGAATTGTTTTCCTGATTTCTCTTTCTGCTAGTTCATCCTTAGTGTATAGGAATGCAACAGATTTCTGTGTATTGATTTTGTATCTCGCATCTTTGCTGAATTCAGATATTAGATCTAGTAGTTTTGGAGTGGATTCTTTAGGGTTTTTTGTGTACAATATCATGTCATCTGCAAACAGGGACGGTTTGACTTCTTCCTCGCCAATCTGGATGCCTTTTATTTCTTTGTGTTGTCTGATTGCTGTGGCTAGGACCTCCAGAACTGTATTGGATAAAAATAAAAGTGGGGAGAGTAGGCATCTTTGTCTTGTTTCCGATGTTAAAGGAAAAGCTTTCAGCTTCTCGCTGTTAAGTATAGTGTTGGCTGTGGGTTTGTCATGTATGGCCTTTATTATATTGAGGTACTTGCCCTCTATACCCATTTTGTTGAGGGGTTTTATCATAAATGGATATTGAATTTTGTTGAATGCTTTTGCAGCATCTATGGAGATGATCATGTGGTTTTTGTCCTTTTTGTTGATGTAGTGGATGATGTTGATGGATTTTTGAATGTTGTACCATCCTTGCATCCCTGGGATGAATCCCACTTGATCATGATAGATGATCTTTTTGATGTATTTTTGAATTAGGTTTGCTAATACTTTGTTGAGTACTTTTGCATCTATTTTCATCAGGGATATTGTTCTGTAATTTTCTTTTTTTGTGGTGTCTTTGCCTGGTTTTGGTATTAGAGTGATGTTGGCCTTGTAGAATGAGTTTGGGAGTATCCATCCTCTTCTACTTTTTGGAAAACTTTAATGAGGATGGGTATTAGGTCTTCACTAAATGTTTGATAAAATTCAGCGGCGAAACCATCTAGTGCAGGTGTTTTGTTCTTAGTTAGTTTTTTGATTACCAATTCAATTTCTTTGCTGGTAATTGCTCTATTCAGATTTTCTGTTTCTTCCTGGGTCAGCCTTGGAAGGTTGTATTTTTCTAGAAAGTTGCTCATTTCTTCAAGGTTATTCACTTTGTTAGCATATAATTTTTCATAGTATTCTCATAATTCTTTGTATTTCTGTGGTGTCCATAGTGATTTTTCCTTTCTCATTTCTGATTCTGTTTAGGTGAGTAGACTCTCCTTTTTTCTTGATAAGTCTGGCTAGGGGTTTATCTATTTTGTTTATTTTCTCCAATAACTAGCTCCTGCTTTCAATGATTCTTTCTATTGTTTTATTCCTCTCAATTTTATTTATTTATACTTTAATCTTTATTATGTCCCTCCTTCTACTGACTTTGGGCCTCATTTGTTCTTCCTTTTCTAGTTTCATTAATTTTAAGTTTAGACTGTTCATTTGAGATTGTTCTTCTTTCCTGAGGTAGGCCTGTATTGCAGTATATTTCCCTCTTATCACGGCCTTCACTGCATCCCACAGATTTTGTCATTTTGAATAATTATTATCATTTGTCTCCATATATTGCTTGATCTCTGTTTTTATTTGGTCATTGATCCATTGATTATTTAGGAGCATGTTATTAAGCCTCCATGTGTTTGTGGGCTTTTTTGTTTTCTTTGCATAGTTTATTTATAGTTTCATACCTTTGTGATCTGAGAAACTGGTTGGTACAATTTCAATCTTTTTGAACTTACTGAGGTTCTTTTTGTGGCCTAATATATGATCTATTCTGAAAATGTTCCATGTGCACTTGAGAAGAATGTGTATCCTGTTGCTTTTGGATAGAGTGTTCTGTAGATGTCCGTTAGGTCCATCTGTTCTGATATATTGTTCAGTGCCTCTGTCTGTTTACTTATTTTCTGTCTGGTTGGTCTGTCCTTTGGAGTGAGTGGTGTGTTGGAGTCTCATAAAATGAATGCATTGCATTCTGTTGCCCCCTTCAATTCTGTTAGTATTTGTTTCACATATGTAGGTGATCCTGTGTTGGGTGCATAGATATTTATAATAGTTATATCCTCTTGTTGGACGGACCCCTTTATCATTATGTAATGTCCTTCTTTGTCTCTTGTGACTTTCTTTGTTTTGAAGTCCATTTTGTCTGATACAAGTACTGCCACTCCTGCTTTTTCCTCACTATTAGTTGCATGAAATATCTTTTTCCATCCCTTTACTTTCAGTCTGTGTATGCCTTGGGTTTGAAGTGAGTCTCTTGTAGGTAGCATATAGATAGGTCTTGTTTTTTTAGCCATTCAATAACTCTATGTCTTTTTATTGGTGCATTCAGACTATTTACATTTAGGGTGATTGTTGATAGGTATGTACTTATTGCCATTGCAGGCTTTAGATTCATGGTTACCAAAGGTTCAAGGGTAATTCCCTTACTATCTAACAGTCTAATTTACCTTATTTCATATGCTATTACAAATACAACCTAAAGGTTTTTTTTTTCTCTCCTTTTTCTTCCTCCTCCATTCTTTTTATGTTATGAATCATATTCTGTACTGTTTCTTTTCCCTTCGGTGACATCTATGTAGCTTTAGGAATACTTCCAGCTATGGGAGTCCCTCCAAAATGCACTGTAGAGGTGGTTTGTGGGAGGTAAATTCTCTCAGCTTTTGCTTATCTGAAAATTGTTTAATCCCTCTTTCAAATTTAAATGATAACCTTGCTGGGTAGAATATTCTTGGTTCAAGGCCCTTCTGCTTCATTGCATTAAATATATTATGCCACTCCCTTCTGGCCTGTAAGGTTTCTGTTGAGAAGTCTGGTCATAGCCTCATAGGTTTTCCTTTGTATGTGATCTTTTTTCTCTCTCTAGCTGCTTTTAATAGTCTGTCCTTATCCTTGATCTTTGCCATTTTAGTAATTATATGTCTTGATGTTGTCTTCCTTGTGTCCCTTGTGTTGGGAGATGTGTGCACCTCCATGGCTTGAAAGACTATCTCCTTCCCCAGATTGGGGATGTTTTCAGCAATTACCTCCTCAATGATACTTTCTATCCCTTTTTCTCTCTCTTCTTCTTCTGGTACCCTTATAATGCAAATATTGTTCTGTTTTGATTGGTCACACAGTTCTCTCAATATTCTTTTATTCTTAGAGATTCTTTTTTCTTTCTGTGCCTCAGCTTCTTTGTATTCCTCTTCTCTAATTTCTATTCCATTTACTGTCTCTTCTACTACATCTAATCTGCTTTTAAATCCCTCCATTGTGTGTTTCATTTCAGATATGGAATTTCTTAATGATTGAATCTCCAACTTAAATTCGTTCCTGAGTTTTTGAATATTTTTCTTTACCTCCATAAGTATGTTTATAATTCTTATTTTGAACTCTCTTTCAGGAAGATTGGTGAGTTCACTTTTATTTGGCCCTTTTTCTGGGGTTTGTGAGATTTTGGTCTGAACCATGTTCTTTTGACGTTTCATATTTCTGTGTGGTGCCCACTAGTGCACAGAAACTCCAGTCTCTGGAGCTGCTCATCCCATAGGGTGATGTTGGGGGTCGTAGGGGAGCGGAGCTTGTGCCTGGGGGGAGGAAAGATCTGTTTCCTTATTCCTGCCTGCGGTGCCTGTCTGCAGTGTCAGAGCCAGTGGGCCAAGCACAGACGTGTAAGCCTCTGTGCTTTGCATCTCTAGCTGTTGTAGGCAGAGCCTCCCTCTGGCTGGCCTGATGCCAGCACAGTGCCTGCCGGTTTGCGAACTGGTGCCACCAGGCTAGGAGGAAGGTGCAGCAGGCTCCGTGTCACAGTGGGGGGCCTCAGAGCTGAGTAGGCAGCCAGGGGGATGGAGCACCTGAAGCTCCTCAAAGTTCCCAACCTGCTGGGCAACCTTGTCCAGCTCTCCCTTCTCCCGTACAGCAATCTCCGTGAAAATCCTGCCCTTTCAGCAGCCCTCTCCCTGCTAGGAAGCCTCTCAGACCGCCTGCCCCTCCTCTGACACAGAGCGGCTAGATGTGAATCCCTCCCTCCACAAATGGCCATAATGTCAGTTTCTCAAGCACTCCATCTGTCTGACCTCCCCAACATCTAAAGCACCACATAGGTTTCTGCTCACAAAGCAGATCTCCAGGGCTAGGTGCTCAGTAGTCCCAGACTTCCACCCCTCCCCTGCTCCGTTTCTCTTCCTCCCACCGGTGAGCTGGGGTGGGGGAAAGGCTTGGGTCCCACCAGATCAAAACTTTCATACGTTACCCTGTTTCGTGAGTTCTATTCTGTTCATGAGGTGTGTATGCAGTCTGGTTCAACCTTCTTTCTTGTTGCTGTCTTAAGGTTAATTGTATTAATTAACTATATTTTTGTACTGTTTGTGGTTTTGGGAAGAGCTCTCCTTCTCACCTCCCACGTCGCCATCTTGAATTCTCAAAAATACCCTTTACTGTCACTGTCCATCAGTGTAGTAAGATGCAGTGATGACCTTCATTTTTAATCCATTTGGTACAATGTAATTCCTGGTACATTTTTTTCTTATTTATTGCAGGCTGTATGTATATGCCTATTGAAGCAATATATATATAGAAAGCCCTTGGACTGCTTGAATGATAGGGAGAAGATTAAGGGTAAAAGAAAGGAAGAAAATATCTGTTAATTAAAAAAAATACTTTGACAGTGCTTGGTATAGAGTTGTGGGTGTGGGGGCTGGTTCTTTGAGAAAATAAACAAACGAGATAAATCTCTAGCCAGACTTATCAAGAAAAAAAGAGTGTACACACATAAACAGAATCAGAAATGAGAAAAGAATAATCACTACGGAACGGACACCACGGAAATACAAAGAATTATTAGAGAATACTATGAAAATTATATGCTAACAAATTGGATAACCTAGAAGAAATGGATGACTGCCTAAAAAAATACAATCTTCAAAGACTAACTCAAGGAGAAACAGAAAATCTGAACAGACCAATTACCAGCAATGAAACTGAATTGGTATCAAAAAACTACCTAGGAACAAAACTCCTGTACCAGATGGTTTCACCGCTGAATTTTATCAAACATTTAGTGAAGACGTAATACCTATCCTCCTTAAACTTTTCCAAAAAGTAGAATAGGAGAGAATACTCCCAAACTCATTCTATGAGACCAACATCACTCTAATACGAAAACCAGGCAAAGACACCACAAAAAAAAGAAAATTACAGAACAATATCCCTGATGAACATAGATACAAAAATACTCAACAAAATATTAGCAAGCTGAAAATACATCAAAAAGATTATCCATCATGATCAAGTGAGATTTATTCCAGGGATGCAAGGCTGGTGCAATATTTGAAAATCCATCAGCATCATCCACCACATCAATAAAAAGAAGGACAAAAATGATCCTTTCAATATGATCATCTCAATAGATGCTGAAAAAGCATTTGACAAAATTCAACATCGCTTCATGATAAAAACTCTCAACAAAATGGGTGTAAAGGGCAAATACCTCAATGTAATAAAGGCCATATACAACAAACCAACAGCCAACATCATACTTAACAGCAAAAAGCTGAAAGCTTTTCCTCTAAGAGTGGGAACAAGATAAAGATGCCCACTCTCATCATTTTTATTCAACATAGTACTAGAGGTCCTAGCCACAGCAATCAGACAACACAAAGAAATAAAAGGCATCCAGATTGGTAAGGAAGAAGTCAAACTGTCACAGTTTGCAGATGACATGATATTGTACATAAAAAACCCTAAAGAATCCACCCCATAACTACAAGAACTAATAACTAAATTCAACAAAGTTGCAGGATACAAAATTAATACACAGAAATCTGTTGCATTCCTAAATACTAATGATGAACTAGCAGAAAGAGAGATCAGGAAAACAATTCCATTTACAATTACATCAAAAATAATAAAATATCTAGCAATAAACCTAATCAAGGAGGTGAAAGACCTATAACCTGAAAACTACAAGACACTTATGAGAGAAATTAAAGAAGACACCAATAAATGGAAACATATACTGTACTCATAGATAAGAAGAATAAATATTGTCAAAATGGCTATCCTGCCTAAAACAATCTACAGATTCAATGCAATCCCTATCAAAATACCAACAGCATTCTTCAATGAATTAGAACAAATAGTTCTAAAATTCATCTGGAACCACAAAAGACCCTGAATACCAAAGCAATCCTGAGAAAGAAGAGCAAATCTGGTGGATTACCTCCCTACATTCAAGCTCTGCTATGAAGTCACAGTATTCAAAACAGTTTGATATGGGCACACAAACAGACCCATAGATCAATGGGACAGAATTGAGAGCCCAGATATTAACCCACACATATATGGCCAATTAGTGTATGATAAAGGAGCTGTGGATATACAATGAGGAAATGACAGCCTCTTCAACAAATGGTGTTGGCAAAACTGGACAGCTACATGTAAGAGAATGAAACTGGATTATTGTTTAACTCCATACACAAAAGTAAACTCAAAATGGATCAAAGACCTGAATGTAATTTGTAAACCATAAAACTCATAGAAGAAAACATAGGCAAAAATCTCTTGAATATAAACATGAACAACTTTTTCCTGAACACATCTCCTCTCAAGGGAACCAAAAGCAAAAGTGAACAAGCAGGACTACATCAAATCCCACCGTTTGCAACTACATGGATTCATCTAAAGGGTATTATGCTCAGCGAAATAAGCCAGGTGGAGAAAGACAAGTGCCAAATGATTTCACTCATTTGTGGAGTATAACAACAGTAAAACTGAAGGAACAAAACAGCAGCAGACTCACAGACTCCAAGAAGGGACTAGCAGTTACTAAAGGGAAGGGGGTGGGGAGGGAGGGAGAAGGGGATTAATGAGCATTATAATATGCAATCACACTATAAGTAGGTCATGGGGAAGGCAGTACAACATGGAGAAGATGAATAATGACTCTATAGTATCTTACTACACTGATAGACAGTGACTGCAGTGGGGTTGGGAGCGGGGGACTTGATAATATGGGTGAATGTTAAAACCACAGTGTTGCTCAACAGAAAACCTTCATAAGATTGTGTATCAATGATATACAAAAAAAAAAGAATTTATGTCCTAGAAGAGTATAGCCTTGTCAAAACAACATTAATAGATGAAGAAAATGCTGTATATACACATACAATGAAATACTGTTCAGCCATTAATAAAAAGAAGGAAATCCTGCTGTTTGTGACACCATGGATGGACACTGAGCGTATTATGCTAAGTGAAATAAGTCAGACAGAAAAAAATTCTGTATGATCTCACTTATATGTGGATCTTTGAAAAAAAGAAAAACTGACAGAGTAAGAGATCAGATTTATGGTTACCAGAGACAGAGCCTGGGCAGGGGAAGAATTGGACGAAAGTGGTCAAAATGTACAAACTTTGAGTTATAAGATAAACAAATACTGGGGACATAATGTACAATAAGATGACTATAGTTTACTCTGATGTATGGTATATGGGAAAGTTGCTTATAGTAAATCCTTAAAGTTCTCATCATAAGGAAAAAATTGTTTTTTCTTTTGTCCTTTTTTTTGTACTATATGAGGTGATGGGTGTTAACTAGACTTATGATGGTAATCATTTTACAATATATGTAAGCAGTCATCCTGTACCCCTCAAACTTACACAGTTCAGTATGTCAATTATATCTCAGTAAAACTGAAAGAACAAAACACTATTAATAAGTAAAATCTTATCCTAAATGCACGTTCCATTTTTCATATCTAAAAAGCCAAACTGAAAAAACTACACACATCAAGAGATAATGTCATTTGGTTTTCTTCTTTTCTTAGTAAAAGTCCACATCTACATTTTGCCCAAGGCCAAGACAAGCATGGAGGGAGGGGTGGGAGAGCAAGGAAGAACTGGAAACACATTATTAGCAATGAAAAAAGGATAGATAAAGAGAAAAGGAAAATTCAGAGACCACAGGGCAGTTCTGTGCCAAGAAAGAACTGGAGATTGGAGGACCAGTTTGCAGTAACTAAGAGCCCCACCAGGTGGCACAGCGTGACAGTGGCCTGGGCAGGGAGGGGCAGAACGGGACTGATGATCCCTCCAGGGATCATCTAGGGAGGCCCTCTAGTAGGGGAAAGGACTCACTTAATATCCACCCTTGACAGTTTGCATCAAACTGACATTAATTTCCAAACTTCTGGGTTTAAGATAAAAGACTAGAAAGCTGGCTTTCAGACTTGCTCTCCAGAAACAAGATGTTTATGTGAGGCTGAAGCCCCCATTCAGGATGAACAATGGTTGTCAAGCAGGGTTTCCTGGGAGGGGTGACAAGATTCTACTACCTCTTAAAAAACGCAGGAAGATTAAAGATGGCGGCGTGAGACATGAGACAGAGGCTTCCTCCGAAAACCGCATATAATATGAAATATAATTAATACAACTAATCCTGAACAAGCAAGAGGAAAGAGGACTGCGCCAAACTGCACACACCTGGAGAAAACAATAAACTTCATGGAACAGGGTAACAAACCAAAGCCATGGCCCGGCGGGACCCAAGCCCTTTCCCCACCCCAGCTCACCTGCGGGAGGAAGAGAAACAGAGCAGGGAGGGAGTGGAGGCCTGAGAATGCTGAATACCTAACTCTGGAGATCTTATCTGGGAGCACAAACCTACATTTCATGGTGTTTTCGTGGTAATCTCGTGAATAGGGGGTTGGAAAGCTAAGACAAGCAGAAAACCTGGAGAGACTGAGATTCCAGCCACTTGTGGAGAGCAGGGATCCATATCTGGCTGCTCTGGGACTAACAAAAGGCAGACAGTCTGAAAGACTTCCTAACAGTAAGAGGGCTGCTAAAGGGGCAAGGATTGCACAGAGCTTACTGCTCAGGAGTAAGGGCAGGTAGACAAAATTGTCCAGGTGCACTCTTCCCAGCAGGTTGAGAACGTTCACAATCTTCAGGACCTCCAGCTCCCTGGCTGGCTACAGAGCTCCAAGGATCCCCTCCGTGATACGCAGCCTACTGAACCTTTTTCCAGCCAACCCCACCTGGCTCACAAACCGGCAAAACCTACCGTGGCATTAGGCCAGCCAGAGGTAAGCCCCTTCTACAGTAACTACAAACCCAAAGCACAGAGGCTTATGCCTGTGTGATCGGCCCACTGGTTCTGGCAATGGAGACAGGCATAGCAGCCAGGAAGCAGGAAACAGCTCTTTCCTCCCCCCAGGCACCAATACCACTCCCCTGTGACCCCCAACATTGCTTCAGGGGCTGAGCAGCTCCAGAGAGTAGAGGTTCTGGGCACTAGAGGGCACCATATACAAATATGAAATGCCAAAGGAACCTGGTTCAGAGTAAAATTATGAATATAACCCCTGAGAAAGATTCAAATGATATCAACCTCATGAATCTGCCTGAAAGGGATTTCAAAATAAAAATCATTAACATGCTCATGAAGGTACAGAAAAATATTCAAGAACTAAGGAATCAATTACGGTCAGAAATCCAATCATTACGGAACACAGTATCAGAAATGAAACTTAAAGTGGAAAGTTTTAAAACCAGATTAGATATGGTGGAGGAGACGATAAATGAAATAGAAATTAGAGAAGAGGAATACACAGAAGCTGAGACACAGAGAGAAAAAAGGATCTCTAAGAATGAAAGAATATTGAGAGAACTGTATGACCAATCCAAATGGAACAATATTCGCATTATAGGGGTACCAGAAGAAGAAGAGAGAGAAAAAGGGATAGAAAGTGTCTTCGAGGGGGTAATTGCTGAAAAATTCCCCAATCTGTGGGAGGAAATAGTCTCTCAGGCCATGGAGGTGCACAGATCTCCCAACACAAGGGACCCAAGGAAGACAACATCAAGACATATAGTAATTAAAATGGCAAAAATCAAGGATAAGGACAGACTATTAAAAGCAGCCAGAGAGAGAAATAAGATCACATACAAAGGAAAGCCCATCAGGCTATCATCAGACTTCTCAGCAGAAATCTTATAGGCCAGAAAGGAGTGTCATGATGTATTTAATGCAACGAAGCAGAAGGGCCTCGAACCAAGAATACTTTATCCGGCAAGGTTATCATTTAAATTTGAAAGAGGGATTAAACAATTTTCAGATAAGCAAAAGCTGAGATAATTTACCTCCCACAAACCATCTCTCCAGTATATTTTTGGGGGACTGCCATAGATGGAAGTGTTCCTAAGGTTTAATAGCTGTCACCAGATGTAATTAAACCACAGTAAAGAAAGTAGAACAGCTAATTACTAAGCAAATGCAAAATTAAATCAACTATCCCCAAGTCAGTCAGGGAATAGACAAAGAGTGCAAAATATGATACCTAATATATAAAGTATGGAGGAGGAGTAAAATGCAGGAGAAAAAAAGAACCTTTAGACTGTGTTCATAATGCATATTAAGTGAGTTAAGTTAGACTCTTAGATAGTAAGGAAGTTAACCTTGAACCTTTGGTGACCACAAATCTAAAGCCTGCAGTGGCAATAAGTACATACCTATCGATAATCACCCTAAATGTAAATGGTCTGAATGCTCCAATCAAAAAACATAGAGTCGGAGATTCAAGATGGTAGCATGAGAGGTGACACGGAGAACTCCTCCCAAAACCAAAAATAGTACAAAAATATTCCTAATTAATACAACTAACCCTAAAATAGCAACAAGAGAGAATCCTGAACCAGACTGCATACACACCTCACAAACAGAGTAGACCTCATGAAACAGGGTAAAGTAGGAAAGCCTTAATCCAGCAGGACCCAGGCCCTTCCCTGACTCCAGCTCACGGGTGGGAGGAAGAGAAATGGAGTGGGGATGGGGTGGAAGCTTTGGACTGCTGAGCGCATAGTCCTGGAGATCTGCTTAGTGAGCAGAAGCCTATATTGTGTGGTGCTCTGGATGTTGGGGAGCTCAGACAGGCGGAGTGCTTGGGAGACTGACATTCTGGACGTTTGTGGAGGAGGGGATCCACATCCAGCTGCTCTGTGTCAGAGGAGGGGCAGGCGGTCTGAGAGGCTTCCTAGCAGCAAGAGGGCTGCTGAAAGGGCGGGATTTGCACGGAGATTGCTGTACAGGAGAAGGGAGAGCTGGACAAGGTTGTTTGGGCACACTCTGCCCAGCAGGTTGGGAACTTTGAGGAGCTTCAGGTGCTCCATCCCCCTGGTTGCCTACTCAGCTCTGAGGCCCCCCACTGTGACATGGAGCCTGCTGCACCTTCCTCCTAGCCTGGCGGCACCAGTTCGCAAACCAGCAGGCACTGTGCTGGCATCAGGCCAGTCAGAGGGAGGCCCTGCCTACAACAGCTAGAGACGCAAAGCACAGAGGCTTACACGTCTGGCTCTGACACTGCAGACAGGCACCGCAGGCAGGAATAAGGAAACAGATCTTTCCTCCCCCCAGGCACAAGCTCCACTCCCCTACGACCCCCAACATCACCCTATGGGATGAGCAGCTCCAGAGACTGGAGTTTCTGTGCACTAGTGGGCACCACACAGAAATATGAAACGTCAAAAGAACATGGTTCAGACCAAAATCTCACAAACCCCAGAAAAAGGGCCAAATAAAAGTGAACTCACCAATCTTCCTGAAAGAGAGTTCAAAATAAGAATTATAAACATACTTATGGAGGTAAAGAAAAATATTCAAAAACTCAGGAATGAATTTAAGTTGGAGATTCAATCATTAAGAAATTCCGTATCTGAAATGAAACACACAATGGAGGGATTTAAAAGCAGATTAGATGTAGTAGAAGAGACGGTAAATGGAATAGAAATTAGAGAAGAGGAATACAAAGAAGCTGAGGCACAGAGAGAAAAAAGAATCTCTAAGAATGAAAGAATATTGAGAGAACGGTGTGACCAATCAAAACGGAACAATATTTGCATTATAAGGGTACCAGAAGAAGAAGAGAGAGAAAAAGGGATAGAAAGTATCATTGAGGAGGTAATTGCTGAAAACATCCCCAATCTGGGGAAGGAGATAGTCTCTCAAGCCATGGAGGTGCACAGATCTCCCAACATAAGGGACCCAAGGAAGACAACATCAAGACATATAATTACTAAAATGGCAAAAATCAAGGATAAGGACAGACTTTTAAAAGCAGCTAGAGAGAGAAAAAAGATCACATACAAAGGAACACCCATCAGGCTGTTATCAGACTTCTCAAGAGAAACCTTACAGGCCAGAAGGGAGTGGCATGATATATTTAATGCAATGAAGCAGAAGGGCCTTGAACCAAGAATACTCTACCCAGCAAGGTTATCATTTAAATTTGAAGGAGGGATTAAACCATTTTCAGATAAGCAAAATCTGAGAGAATTTACCTCCCACGAACCACCTCTACAGTGCATTTTGGAGGGACTCCTAAGGCTAAATAGATGTCACCGAAGGGAAGACAAAGAGTACAGAGTGTGATTCATAGCATACGATGTGAGTTAAATTAGACTGTTAGATAGTAAGGGAATAACCCTTGAACCTTTGGTAACCACAAATCTAAAGCCTGCAATGGCAATATGTACACACCTAATGATAATCACCCTAAATGTAAATGGTCTGAATGCACCAATCAAAAGACAAAGACACTGAATGGATAAAAAAACAAGACCTATCTATATGCTACCTACAAGAGACTCACTTCAAACCCAAAGGCATACACAGACTGAAAGTAAAGGGATGGAAAAAGATATTTCATGCAACTAATAGTGAGGAAAAAGCAGGAGTGGCAGTACTTGTATCAGACAAAATAGACTTCAAAACAATTCAAAACAAAGAAAGTCACAAGAGATAAAGAAGGACATTACATAATGATAAAAGGGTAAGTCCAACAAGAGGATATAACTATTATAAATATCTATGCACCCAACACAGGATCACCTACATATGTGAAACAAATACTAACAGAATTGAAGGGGGCAACAGAATGCAATGCATTCATTTTATGAGACTCCAACACACCACTCACTCCAAAGGACAGACCAACCAGACAGAAAATAAGTAAACAGACAGAGGCACTGAACAATATATCAGAACAGATGGACCTAACGGACATCTACAGAACACTCTATCCAAAAGCAACAGGATACACATTCTTCTCAAGTGCACATGGAACATTTTCAGAATAGATCATATACTAGGCCACAAAAAGAACCTCAGTAAATTCAAAAAGATTAAAATTGTACGAATGAGCTTCTCAGATCACAAAGGTATGAAACTAGAAATAAATTACGCAAAGAAAACAAAAAAGCCCACAAACACATGGAGGCTTAATAACATGCTCCTAAATAATCAATGGATCAATGACCAAATAAAAACAGAGATCAAGCAATATATGGAGACAAATGACAACAATAATTCAACAGCGAAGGTCATGCTAAGAGGGAAATATATTGCAACACAGGCCTACCTCAGGAAAGAAGAACAATCCCTAATGAACAGTCTAAACTCACAATTAATGAAACTAGAAAAGGAAGAACAAATGAGGCCCAAAGTCAATAGAAGGAGGGACATAATAAAGATGAAAGCAGAAATAAATAAAATTGAGAAGAATAAAACAATAGGAAGAATCAATGAAAGCAGGAGCTGATTCTTTGAGAAAATAAACAAAATAGATAAACCCCTAGCCAGACTTATCAAGAAAAAAGGAGAGTCTACACACATAAACAGAATCAGAAATGAGAAAGAAAAAATCACTATGGACACCACAGAAATACAAAGAATTATAAGAGAATACTATAATGGAAATGGAAATTCATCCCATGTTCTTGGCTAGGAAGAATTAATATTGTCAAAATGGCCATCCTGCCTAAAGGAATCTATAGATTCAATGCAATCCCTATCAAAATGCCTACAGCATTCTTCACTGAACTAGAGAAAATAGTTCTAAAATTCATATGGAACCACAAAAGACCCCAAATAGCCCTGAGAAGGAAGAATAAAGCAGGGAGAATTACACTCCCTGACTTCACGCTCTACTACAAAGTTACAGTAATCAAGACAATTTGGTACTGACACAAGAACAGACCCATAGACCAGTGGAACAGAATAGAGAGCCCAAATATAAACCGAAGCATATATGGTCAATTAATATACAATAAAGGAGCCATGGATATACAATGAGGAAATGATAGCCTGTTCAACAGCTAGTGCTGGCAAAACTGGACAGCTACATATAAGAGAATGAAACTGGATTACTGTCTAACCCCACACACAAAAGTAAACTCAAAATGGATCAAAGTCCTGAATGTAAGTCATGAAACCATAAAACTTAGAAAAAAACATAGGCAAAAATCTCTTGGACATAAACATGGGCAACTTCTTCATGAACATATCTCCCTGGGCAAGGGAAACAAAAGCAAAAATGAACACATGGGACTATATCAAACTAAAAAGCTTCTGTACAGCAAAGGACACCATCAGTAGAACAAAAATACATCCTACAATATGGGAGAATATATTCATAAATGACATATCTGAGAAGGGGTTGACATCCAAAATATATAAAGAGCTCATGCACCTCAACAAACAAAAAGCAAATAAGCCAATTAAAAAATGGGCAGAGGACATGAATAGACACTTCTCCAAAGAAGAAATTCAGATGGCCAACAGGCACATGAAAAGATGCTCCACATCGCTAATCATCAGAGAAATGCAAATTAAAACCACAATGAGATATCACCTCACAGCAGTTAGGATGGCCAACATCCAAAACACAAACAACAACAAATGTTGGCAAGGATGTGGAGAAAGGGGACCCCTCCTACACTGCTGGTGAGAATGTAAATTAGTTCAACCATTGTGGAAAGCAGAATGGAGGTTCCTCAAAAAACTCAAAATAGAAATACCATTTGACCCAGGAATTCCACTCATAGGAATCTACCCTAAGAATGCAGCAGAGCAGTTTGAAAAAGACATATGCACCCCTATGTTTATCGCAGCACTATTTACAATAGTCAAGAAATGGAAGCAACTTAAGTGTCCACAAGTAGATGGATGGATAAAGAAGAAGTGGTACATATACACAATGGAATACTATTCAGCCATAAGAAAGAAACAAATCCTACCATTTGCAACAACATGGCTGGAGCTGGAGGATATTATGCTCAGTGAAATAAGCCAGGCGGAGAAAGGGAAGTGCCAAATGATTTCCCTCATTTGTGGAGTATAACTACGCAGCAAAATTGAAGGAATAAAATAGCAGCAGATTCAGAGACTCCAAGAAGGAAGTAGTGGTTACCAAAGGGGAGGGGTGTGGGAGGGTGGGTGGAGAGGGTAGGAGAAGGGGATTGAGGGGTATTTTGTTTAGTACACATAGTGTGGAGGGTCACGGGGAAAACAGTGTGGCACAGAGAAGGCAAATAGTGATTCTGTGGCATCTTACTGCACTGATGGACAGTGACTGCATTGGGGGATGGGTGTGGACTTGATAATATGGGTAAAAGTAGTAACCACATTGTTTTTTGATATGAAACCTTCATAAGAGTGTATATCAATAATACCTTAATAAAAAAAAAAGATTCTACTACCTCAGAGGAACTACTCTGGGACTCCATCCTGAAACATCTTGATTTCAAAGAAATCCCTGCTCTTTGATAAACCCTCAAGCCACATTTTCTGTTAGACAAAAAGACTGCAATGGATATAGCACTCCAAGCATGGTAAAGACTTTCACATGATTAGAATTTCCTCTCTTAAGGTGACGGCTTCCACCTGATGGGGAGGCATACTAAAAGAGTTTCCCATGGTCCCTCTGACTTGGTTCAAAACCTCACAAACTGCATAAGATAATCCTGGGACACAATAGTAAGTGGGGAGCAAATAGGCAAAACCCAGTTTATTGATCGATAACACCTATATGGAGACTTTGGCTTGAGTTTGAAGTTTAGGGCAGGGTTTGATTAGTATTCAGCTCTTGATTCCTCCTCTTGGCAACACATCCTCTCTGGTCTCCATTTCAAGAATGGATAAATGAAAGAAACTATTCCCGTTTTACCTGGAAGCCCAGACAGGAAGTGAAGAAGATAGAGGCTGAACAGAGCCAAACTCCCTGCCCTTCGTCTGTCCTTAGATAGCTGTGAGTGGGGGGAAGGCTGGAGGAGGTGGAGGGAAAAAATGAAGGAAATAATTTGTGCAGTGCTGTCCAGGAGGAGGGATGGGGGAAGGAAAGTGGGAGGTTCCTCGTCAAGAGAAGGACATCCCTCTGCTTCTCTGAGCAGGAGGAGTCAGAACCCATCTCCCGCTCACATTTCTCTGCAGAGCTGCTCCAAGCACCAACACCATGTGTCCCTACGTGTGGGCATACATCACAGCTGCTGTGTCTTTAATCACCCTGAGCTTCCTCCTCCGAGAGGATGATGAGGAGCATCTTGAGTACAGTTCATTATTAGTAAGTACCGGAGACTGAGGCTGGACTATTTGCCTATCCTACCATAGGGTGAATATTTTTCTACTTATGCAAATAATCTAGTATCATCTTAGAAGCTCTAAGAAGGCACTTGAAGAATCAGGAAAGGGTCAGAAAAAAGACAAATATTGAACCAGCATTGAAATGTGTATAAGATTTGAATGAAGGCCAGGGCGTTTTAAGTGTGGAAAGAGCAAAACACACTTCTAGAAGGCCTTCTGACTGTCAGGACCAGCTTGCCGTGAGGACTGCCTGGGTGTTGGCCACTACCCTCATCAAAGTCCAGTATAGGAGATGTGGCTCTGCCCATTTCTCACACAAAGGGATTGACTGAGACCCAGAGCCGTGAAATAACTTCTCCCAGGTGCACAACAGCTGCAAGTGGAGAAGACCAAATCTAGCACAGGTCGTGCTTAGAGTCCACACTTTTCCTAAATGCCTCAGACCAGCTGGAGCAGAGTATAAGGTTGTTTTAGGGAAGTTGTTCAGAAATGTGCATGTGGTCAGAACTAAGCAAAAGAAAGGACTTTAGAATCGAGGCACTATGTGTAACCCACTTAAGGACAAGACCAGGCATTGATTGTCAGCACCTGTCACAGAACCTAGCGCCATGAAAGCTCAGTTAGATGGCTTTTGCCAGCCTGATAATGGAAGGAGAAATTGGATGTGAGGCATGGTGAGAGTAGGCAAGTTCTCCCTCTACGGAAGCCTAGGACCTTCCTCCAGGCATTCCTCACAAACTGGGAGACCCACATCCCTGACACCAGGGCCCACCACCCCTTCTGGACAGCCCTGTGCATTCTCATGATGAGGTGGGTATAGTTAATTGAGCCCTAACATTCGGTGTCTTGCCTGAGGGTTTCAGCCCAGGGAAAGTTCACCATGGATTCAGTGAGAACGAGAAATGACAACAGAACATTCTTGGGGTAAAAGGGTTTATACCCAGCTTTATTCCCACAGGTAGGTCGAGCACTAGAATCAGGTCTGCATCCAGCAGGCTGCAGGTCCACGATTCACCTTCATCTCTGGCTTTGCCCAGAACACTGGGTGGAGCTCTTTATGCAGTGACTCAGTCAATACCAGCTCATTGCCTATGGGTGTAGAAGCATTAGCCTAGCAGTAGGCCAATTACATCTTCAAGTAGTTTAGGGTCAGGTGAGGATCCCAGCCATAGGAACTTCCATTTTGCCCATACCCAGGCTCCCTGGTGACTGTATCCTGGGGCTTGTCTAGCCAGGCCTAAAAGGGGGATCTCTCTCTTACCTGTCTCCAGGGACCTAGGGATGAACCCCAGAACTGACACTTATCCTATGCTCAGGAGGAGGAAAAGAAGAAAATGCTGTGGCAGGTAAACCAGGAGAAAATCAGCTCTGAAATCAAGTACCTTCTGGAGACCTTCAAGGAGATGCAGAAAAACTCTTTACTCCAACAGGCCAAATACACATTCCTGCTGGAGCCCTTACCCAGGAGAAGAGTGAGTACATGGCAGGGAGTGGCCAGACTGGGAGAAGGGCAGACCGGGGATCCACCAAGGGAAAGGAAGGTGGGTAAGAAGGGAAATGAGCTGGGGAGGAAAGGAGGGTACTCTGAGGGAGGGCCACCCTCTGGAATCCCATGCAGGCTGTAATCCTGAGTGCATTTTCTTGCCACCCGCTGCCCCCTTGAATGACTAACCAGCTGAGAAGTCCATCTCTGCGTGTCAAGGAGCCACCTGGTGGTGAAGCTCATTCATGGCAGGCTGGCCTCCCAGGGAGGGGAGGACCGCGTGGGAGAGGACCGGAGGGAGCCGTGGGAGAAAGCTCCGAGGACGGGGCGCGGGGGGAGAGGGTGGTGGATGGTGACTAGCTGTTCAGTAGCCGCCAAGCCCTTGGGTTTACACAGGGCCCTGGAGATCCTCTAATCCAGGTCTGGTCGGTCTTCGGTCGCTGAAGTAACTGAGGCCAAGGCCAGGCTGGTTTTCCGAGCCAGTGCGTTTCCCTTTGGCACACGGCAGCCCTCCCATCAGAGAGCCTTGTCCTTCATAAACATCCCCCAACAGCCTTTCCGAGTAGTGATCAAACGAGACCATTTCACAGCTTCTGCCAGAGACTAACCTCCTGCCGGACCACACCCTCCCAGGGAAAGGAAATGGGCGTTTGTCGCGGCCATTGGCGTTCAGGGGAAGCCCTGGGAGGGCAGGCTGAGGAATCCTTCACACCTTCAGGGGCTGGGGGTTCCCTGTGTCCCTGCCCCCCAGACCTGATGACGGTGGGGACCGCCTCGGGGCGGCGTCCTCGCGGGAGCCCCCTCTTGGACACCCTGCAGTCCCTGTTCCGAGCGTCTTCAGAGCTTGAGGTGAGGTCCGTCGTGGTGCCGGTCCACCTGGCAGATCCTGACCCTGAATGGCTCAGCCAAACGGTTGCCAGTATCCCAGCCCTCTTCAAACCACATACTGAGGCCCAGAGGCTGCTTGTGATCGGTGGTCATCTCGGGGCCTTTCCCCTCCCGGGAGATCTGTGCAACATTAATCGCTCTTCATCCTGGGAAGCCCTTTATTCCAGGCAGAAGGTTGATCACGCCCTCCTCATGAACTTCGCTGTCAACCTCTCCAAATACTTTCTGATGCTGGAAGATTATGTCCACTGTGTCCCTAAATGTATTCCTACCATCTGTTGGGCATTATCAGCCTGGAAGGAACTGCCTTGGGTGACCCTGGAGTTCTCCAGCCTGAGCGTCTCTGGGGAAGTTTTCCACACCAGGGACCTCTCCCGCCTGACTGCTTTTTTCCTCCTCTTCCGTAAGGACATTCCAACCCACTTGCTTCTCTCTGAGTTCCATCTTCTCTTGGCCCAAAATGTTCCAATTCGCTTCACCTCCTCAGTCTTCTACCATGTGGTCAATTATTCTGTGCTTGAAGACACCTGTTCTAACCTGTGGAGGAGGAAGTGGTCTTTGGGGAACCCGACGACCCCACTGCGAGTGTCCTCACTGACATGATGACAATATCAAATATTATCCCACGTAAGGCTTATACCCTGAACGAGGAGTGCTACTCTCCCCTCGATCCTGTAAGAGGCAACTACCTGACGGTGATTTGGATAGGCCACAAGAAGTCATCCGGGTAGAGGTGCTGACAGACAGGCTCGGAGAAGCAAAGGCTGTACCCGCTGTGGCAGGGGCAGGTAGAGCTGGGCCATGATCCCTTACAGAATTCCAAAGGCTGTGCTCGCTGTACCTTCTGGGCCCACTGGTGGATGGAAATTTGGACCAGAGGGTGTTTTATGAAGAAGATTCCATGGAGGAGTTGCGTTGTATATGACTGCTGGTGCTGGCATCTCAAGAGTCTTGGGTCCTCATCAGGCATATCAAGGTCTGGACTCAGGAGGAGTTAGACTTAGTGGAGGGTTAGAGGGCACCATGGGAGTTCTGGAAGGTTGGGGTTTGGGAATGGTATCTATGTGATTGACAAGAAATAAAGCTAGAAATCAACCAAGGCCTGTTCATTCTGCATAGGGTGACCATGTAATTTATTGTCTAAACTGGGACACTTTTGAGAATGAAAGGAAACACTATTAAAAATTACATGTGAACAACAGATGTAAACCAGGACTGTCCCAGGCAAGCTAAGGTGTATGGTCATCCTAATTCTGGCTTTTGTAGGCTACTTAAGATAGATGATACATTCGGATGAAGGGCAGAGACAAGACAATATCCTTCTGGCTTCCAAGGGCCAGAGAATGGGAAACGGTCATGACAAACTGCCCTGGTTTTTATCAACCCACAAGGGTAACATCCTACGATGTTTCCATGAAGGAGTCTCTACCCTATTTAGAGTTGCAACAGTCTTGATAGTACAATGATCATGGTGGTGGAACTGACTTTAGCTTACATGTATACATCTGCCTTAGTCTATTTGCATTGCAATAGCAGAATACCATAGATTGGGTGGCTTACAAACAACAGAAACTTCTGTCTCACAGAAGTTTTGGAGGCTGGGAAGCCCAAGATCAAGGTGCTGGCAGATCCCGTGTCTGGTGAGAACCCACTTCCTGGCTTGGAGAGAGCTGACCATCTTTTTCCACGTCCTCATATGATGAAGGGTTACAGTAAGGGAGCTCTCAGGCTTCTGTCATAAGTGCGATTGATCACCTCCCAGGGAAAAAATGTTTGCTATCACCAGTTGCTTCTTACACGAATATTTACTCTCCCATTTCATTAGAAAGAGAATAACATCAAGGGAGACCAGATACACATCTAAAAGACAACAAAATTCCCATATCCCTTATAATTTGGATTGACCGATAAAGTAAGCAAAGATTTTGGGCAGGATTTCCATTTAAAAATTCCAATAGGGGTTCAGTCAGCTGGCAGAACCTTGTTGGCATTGGCCTGAGGAGGCTTCTTTAGCTTATTACTTTGTTATTGCCTTTAGTCAGATGCTATTTATATTTTGTTTGGCTTTTATTGTTGTCCTCAATAAGAAGATTCAAATTACCTAGACCGCTATTACAAAGAACTTTTATGTACGACTTGAAAAGGTGTTCAAGATACACCATTAAGTGAAGAAAAAAAAAAACCTCTGGCTTCTATACAATATAAACAAAATTATTCATTCAGTAAAAGAAATCCATACGTTTCTATTCAGTTTAATTGCAAAAAGAAACTATAGAAGATTCTGTTATTGGCAGTTTGATCTATGAAAACTCCCCTGATTAAAACAACTAAATACACTATACATACTATTTAAAAACTGTTTTTGAGTGTACTAATGAAATAAAAAGAATGTAAGAAATTCTCACAGACCAAAAAATGAAACAAAAGTAGGGACCCAGATGGGTAAATAAGGACTTAAGCTGGCTTTTGCCCTGAGAAAATTAACCAAATGATTAGGACACTGAGCTCCATTTTCAGCAGTGGGACAGGATGCATAGAATTATAGAAAAGGTCAGGGATTACCTAAAATTTCAAGTATAGTGGGAGACCACCATGTAAAGCTGCAGCATCACAGGGCTACATGTTCATCACAGAGAGCTGGGAAGAAACACATACCACAAAGGTATAAAAAAAGACAGAAATGGATTTACCTATCTCTTCTTTGTACTGCTGCAGGGGAAAAATAATCTCTGATATTCCTAAACAGAAGCTTCCCCTTATGTGGATATGCAGCCACCCAAACTAATATGACCAGGTGCTCCCCAAAATCTCCAGCCAAGATTATACTTTAAATAGGTCACAACTCAGGTTGGTAGTGCACTCGAAGATGCCTGGAAAAAGCACATGTAAATCTTTTAGATGATGTTAGAATGCACAGAATCCTCACGAAGTCCTAAAAAATGTAAGCACATAGTAAAAAAAAAATCACAAAACACACAAGGAAATAAGTCACCATAATGAGAACCAGAAGATTAAAAAAAACAAAACAGAATCAGCATGAAAGGACATCATATATTGGAAATATCATACAGAGTAAAAAATAACTTTAATGTGGTTTTTAAAAGTTAGCATTGAAAATATGAATAAGGAATAAATTTCTATAAAAAGGACCAAGAATATTTGAAAAATAGAAGTTCTAAACAGAAAAGCAATAACTGAAATTTAAAACCCAAGGGATAAGTTAAAAATATGACTAGGCACAATAATATAGAAAATTCATGAGCTGAAGGATAGAATTAAAGATATTATCCATAATGCAACACAAGTTAAAGAGATGAAAAAATATGAGAGGATTTAAGAGGTTTAGGAGGAAAATCCAAACATTAACCCAAACACCTACAGTCAATTAATCTTTGATAAAGGAGCCCTGGATATACAATGGGGAGATGACAGCCTCTTCAGCAGCTGGTGTTGGAAAAACTGGACAGCTACATGTAAGAGAATGAAACTGGACTACTGTCTAACCCCATACACAAAGGTAAACTCAAGGTGGATCAAAGACCTGAATGTAAGTCATGAAACCATAAAACTCTTAGAAAAAAACATAGGCAAAAATCTCTTGGACATAAACATGAGTGACTTCTTCATGAACATATCCCCCCGGGCAAGGGAAACAAAAGCAAAAATGAACAAATGGGACTATATCAAGTTGAAAAGCTTCTGTACAGCAAACCACACCATCAGTAGAACAAAAAGACATCCTACAATATGGGAAAATATATTCATAAATGATGTATCTGATAAGGGGTTGACATCCAAAATACACAAAGAACTCACGCACCTTAACAAACAAAAAGCAAATAACCCAATTAAGAAATGGGCACAGGACATGAATAGACACTTCTCTAAAGAAGAAATTCAGATGGCCAACAGGCACATGAAAAAATGCTCCACATCGCTAATCATCAGAGAAATGCAGATTAAAACCACAATGAGCTATCACCTCGCACCAGTGAGGATGGCCAACATCCAAAACACAAACAACAACAAATGTTGGCAAGGATGTGGAGAGAGGGGAACCCTCCTACATTGCTGGTGGGAATGCAAATTAGTTCAACCATTGTGGAAAGCAGTATGGAGGTTCCTCAAAAAACTCAAAATAGAAATACCATTTGACCCAGGAATCCCACTCCTAGGAATTTACCCCAAGAATGCAGCAGCCCAGTTTGAGAAAGACAGATGCATCCCTATGTTTATTGCAGCACTATTTACAATAGCCAAGAAATGGAAGCAACCTAAGTGCCCATCAGTAGATGAATGGATTAAGAAGATGTGGTGCATATACACAATGGAATATTACTCAGCCATAAGAAAAAAAAACAAATCCTACCATTTGCAACAACATGGATGGAGCTGGAGGGTATTATGCTCAGTGAAATAAGCCAGGCCGAAAAAGACAAGTATCAAATGATCTCACTCATATGTGGAGTATAAGAACAAAGAAAAAAAAAACTGAAGGGACAAAACAGCAGCAGACTCACAGAACCCAAGAACGGACTAATAGTTACCAAAGGGAAAGGGACTGGGGAAGAAGGGCGGGAAGGGAGGGATAAGAGGGTAAAAGGGGCATTACAATTAGCAGACATAGGATGGGGGGGCACGGGGAGGACTGTACAGCTCAGAGAAGACAAGTAGTGATTCTCATCTCACTACACTGATGGACAGTGACTGTAATAGGGTTGGTGGGGGGGACCTGATGAAGGGGGTAGTTTAATCATCACAATATTGCTCATGTAATTGTAGGTTAATGATACTAAAATAAAATAAATTGTAAAAAAAAAAAAGAGGTTTAGGAGACTGTGAAGGACAAACATAATTCCAATCTGGGTTAAAAAAAATGAGAAGTTAATTTTATTTTATATAGCAATTGATATGTATATATGTGTGTGTGTATATCCCCCACTTCCTATCTATACATAACTGTATAGGGGGGGATGTTAATCAGAGTTAAAGAATTCTAAGGGAATTATATTAACTTTAAATAGTAAGTAAAAATATTCACGTGAAGTTTTTTTAGGACAACTCCAAAGGCTAGAAATGGTATTTTATGCTAAAGCTAGAGAAAGAAATACAATGAGAAGGAAAGAAAAACTCAACCAATTCACCCAAAAGGCAATAAAGAAAGGGGGAAAACAGAAGATACTTGATGTAATAATATAAATAAATTCATAAGTACAAATACTACCTAATAAACAAAAATGAATTAAATTTATTACGTAAAAAAGATTGTCTTGGTTAGAAAATAATGCAGATTTTCCTATTTATAAGAGGCTCACTTGAAACCTAATAACACTGAAAAGCTGGAAGTAACAACATGAAAAAGATACATACCTGACTAAGACAACTAAAATAAATAATACTGCAAAAGATATACTTCAAGGTTAAAAACAAATGCATTACCAGAGATAAAGAAGATCATGACCTATCTCAGGGATTGTTTGATAGAAGATGCACCTTACCAAGGGGATAGAACAATGTATATAACTAAAGACTTTGCCTCAAAGACACAAAGTTAGTATTGACAGAATCCCAAGGAGAAATTGATAAATCCACCATCATGAGATTTTAACACATATCTCAGTAACTCATAGATCTGGAATAAAAAAAATTAGTAAGGTTTGAATATGATGAACAAATATGATCCATTGGGCATATATAAAATGTTGCATCCTTTATACTTTTTAGAAGGCATACATGGAACATTCATGAAAATTGAATGTGTAGTATCTCAACAAATTTCAAAGAATTGAAGTGACACACTGAGTTCACTGACAACAATACAATTAGGCTCTTACCTATCTGGTTTCTAAATTAATGACAAAAGGATTTTAAATCTTTGTTTTTGGAAATAAACACACATACTTCTAAATAATTCTTAAGTTAAGAAAAAGCACTAATGGGAATCAGAAAATATTTGCAACTGAACCATAATGGGATTACTAATATGAAAACTTAGGTCATGCAGTTTATCCTGTTCTTAAAGGAAATTTATGGTTTTAAATGAAAATAAGTAAGACTAACAAATTAGAAAATAAATGAGGCTAAAAATTAACAAATTAAGCATCTGTCATAAGGATTTAGTAAGATAGTAGAATCTAAAAAACAGTGAAAGTATAGGGAAGGAAATATTCAATATAGGAACAAACTTAAAGGCACATCAAGAAACATCATAAAAGAACAAAAAGGCAAGTTACGGAGTGGGAAAGGAGTAGGTGTGAAACAGATAATGGACAAAAGATGTCTGTCCAGAAATATAAAAAGATGTTACAAATCAATAAGTAAAAGCCAGAGAACCTAATGGCTGAAAAACGTCAACAAAGAACTTAAAAGAGGAAATGCTTCCAAAGGAGCTCATCTCATTTCTTCTCAGGGAGCTGCAAAAAAAAATTAAAATGCCTAAAAATAAAAAGGCTGACAGTACCATGTGTTGTAAAAGATGTAGAGCAAGGGTTGGTAAGCCATGGCCCATGGCCCAAAACACAGCCTACCAACTGTTTCTGAAAATCACGTTGTGCTGGAGCACAGCCACACTCATTTGTTCATGTATGTCTCCCACTGCTTCCATGCTCCAAGGCCGGCATGAGTAGCTGTGACAGAGCTGTATAGCTCACAAAGTCTAAATATTTACTGTCTGCCCCCTTACAGAAAATATTTGTCAGCCTCCAATGTAGAGAAATAATCATTCCTGTCACTGCTGGTGGTATGCAAACCAACAGAAAGCACTTGGGAAAACTGATGGAGCAATTCCACTCTAAGGTATATGCCCAACAGAAATACAAGCACATGGGCACCAAAAGACATGCCCGATAATATACACAGGAGCATTCTTTGTAATAGCCACAAATTAAAAGCCCAAGAGCACATCAATGGTAGAACGGGTAAACGGATTTGTTCTAGCCATGCAGGGGAACACTGCTGATCAGCGATGAAAGTGATATGGTACTACTATCACAACATGGAAAAATCTCACATGCATAATGCAAAAGCAGCTGGACACAAAAGAATCCATACTACATGATCCCATTTATATAAATTCCTAAACAGACAACACTAATTTGTGGTGTTAGAGGTCTGGATAGTGGTTACCTCTTGAGAGGTAGTGCAGGGAGTGAGAACAGAGGTGTCCGAGGGGCTGGGGACATTCTACTCGATCTGAGTGAGTGTGTTCACTGGGTGAAAAATCATTGTTATGTGTCTGGTTGCATATAAGGGGTGAAAATCTAATTGGATTGAGTTTAAGAGGACTGGAAAAGGAGAAACTGGAAGCAGAAAAACTGAAAACAACTCTCTTGAAGAGTTTTGCTATAAAGGAGGACAAAAAGAAAAGAATGAGAAGGGAGCTGGCTGAGGAAACGGGATCAAGAGAAGTCTTCTTTCCTTTTTAAAAATGCTGATTAACCCAACAGTAGTGAAAAGTTGATGATATAGAAGATAGAAAGGAGAATTACTAGAACCATATCTTTGATTAGGTGTAGGGTAGATTTTAGATTAACCAATGGTAGCAGGTGGGGAAGGAGGTCATATGGGTACAGAAGCTGGTGGGTGGGTAGATGTGGTGGAGGTCATCTTCAGAGTTCTCTTCTGATTGTTTCAATTCCTCAGTGAAAAAAAGAAGCAAATTCATCAACTGAGAGAGAAGATGGAGGAAGAAGGATTGAGGTTCAGAGGACAGAGAGGGTGGAAGATATTCTATGAAAATAAAGGAGAGAATGGACTAGGGAGGCCCCACAGGCAACGTTATGGGCTCAGTCAGGGTTCATGGTCATGAATTCAAAGTGACACTAATGAGCATGGCTGTGTGTGTCTCCCAGCCATGGCCACTGAATAGAGGTGGCTCAGAATAGGGAGTGAAAATTGACCATTGGGTTGAAACCATTGGTCATGGATTTGCCAAGCTTGTACAATGAATTGAGAGGCAAAGAAAATGCAAATATATACAAGGCGGTGACTGTGGGGTCGGCCCTTTGACTCCGTCTGGGTAAGCATGGCAGAATGACATCACGGGACCGCTGTGTCATGAAAGGGGGAAGCGGTTCAGCGTGCGCGTCAGTACACAGTCAGTGGCATCAAAGACACGAGAGGCCCAGATCACCTTCCATGTTTGTCAGCAGCCTCACCCAAGTACCAGGGGAAGTCTCCTTCCTGAGCACAATCCAGCAGCTATGGAACTCCAGATAATACAAAAAGAAAAACAAAATAAGACCAGGCAAAGCAATCCTGAAGTTCCATAGGAGCCTTTCTCAGTGTCACTGGCATCTTCCAGAGTTATCATGTCATCTGTAAATGTCATTGACCTTAAGAATGAGGATTTAAAAGCAGAGTGTATGAATTCAAAACACAGCTCTGACTCTTGGATAAGTTATTTTGACCCCCTCTGGGCTTCATGTTCTTATTTCTGATATGGGGGGGGCGAATAGTTTGTATTCATGGAGTTGTGGAGATTAAATGAGTCAATTTATGAAAGACACTTAAAACACTAACGAGCATGAACCAAGAGTTTATTTTGCAACTACTGTCATTATTATGATTTTAACTTAATTATTGAAAAGAAACTACCAATTCTTTTTCAAGAATACAATCTAACCACCCACCTGCCAGTTGATTTGCCATTTCTTCCTCTCCTAGCCATCCCAAACCCTACTCACTCCCCTGCAATACAATTTTTTCTTTATTCTTTGACAAATTACAATGTTCAAAGGGGAATGAAGAATTTGGGCTTGATTCATACCATGGTCCTTAGCGAAGAATGATCTACGCACAGCACCACTCAGGGAGAAGTGGCAGGCAAGGAAACAAAGACTACAGAAACAATTGAGAAAAGATGAAAGAAAGGAAGAAATGAGTGATCTTGGTAATTTCCAGGGATCTTTCTGTGTCCATGGAAGATCTGGCCCCTCACTTCCAACCTCTGCCATCCCACGAAAGGCGCACCAGAAGTATAGCCGACGCTGAAACACAAGCACAGTGGACTGTGGACTGTTTTACATACAGAGCAACAGAGACCAGAGCTAAAGCAAAAATGAAATGATGACAAAAGTGTTTGGTTTTGCTTTCCTGGTTCCATTTCTCTATCGCTGTCTCTCTCTATCTCTATCTCTCTATCTTTCCCTCTCTCCAGGAGTGACTTTGCCCCCCAGAGGACATTTGGCAATGTCTGGAGATATTTTGGGTTGTCACAGTCGGAGGATGCTACTGACATCTAGTGCAAAGAGACTGGGGATGTTGCTAAGCAAACAGGTAGGACAGCTCCCGACAAAGAATTATGCTGCCCAAAATGTCAATAGTATGAAAGCTGAGATATCAAGCTCTTCGGTGAACCAGCAGCTGCATTCGTGACAGGATGACACCACTGTTAAACAATTTTTAAAAAGGAGAAAGTGTCAAAATTACACAAGGAGAGAATGGATTTATCAAACAGCAGATGGATCCAAAAAAATCCTTTCCTCCACCAAAGGCCAAGCCACTATATCAATATGGTGGTTGTGGTGTGCAAAAAAATGTGTCCAGAAAAATGTCTATAAAGAACAGGATTTATGAGTGTGAAGTCTTAAAGAACTACTAGGATTTCTTTTAACTTCTTAAAATTTTTTACGTTTGGATTTGTGTTTTGTGTCAAATACAAGGTTTTACTTGGGATGTGTAATGTAAAGATAATGTGAATCCTGATGGGATTCTATCTATAGTTTTTAAGTCTATAAAGTTCTCTCTCAAACCCTCCTCTCCAATCACAAGCTTGCCCTCCCAAAACTGCTCTTGTCAAGATTTCTAATGACCTCCTGGTGGCTTATTTTGAGATTTGTCATTCTCCCATAATCTGTTAATGTGGGGAATTTTATAGAGAGAAGTCATAGCTTTGCATTCCTGAGATAATCTCAACATGATTATGGTTTATCAGGTTTTTAAAAATAATTGCTGGACATGATCTGTTGATATTTTATTTAAGAATTTTAATCTATGTTTATAGAGATGGGGCAATAATTTTCATTTCTTTGCTGTGATCACAGAACAGTTAAGTCTCCAAATATTTACTGAGCACCTAATGTATGAAACCACTTTGTGAGGTGCTGGTAATATGTCCGCCCCTAATCCACAGAGCTCACAACTTAGCCAGGAAGCCGAAAAGAACAGACTATAAAATGGCTGAGACATAAACCCTGTGGTGGGAGCTAAGGAAATGAAGTGCGATCAGGATGTCCAGTGAGACCGCATGACTGAAGACAGAGGGGCTGAAAAAAGTTGCCCCTGAAAAGCTGAGGCTTTTGTTCAGCTCTGTATTGGTTTTCTGCTGCATAATAATAAATTACCACAAACAGTAGCTTAGGATAATTTGTTTTAACTATTTACCATTACAACATAATATATAAAATTAGATTAAAATTATATATAACATTTCATAGAATATATAAAAATGTATTATCTCACAGTTTCTGTGGGTCAGGAGCCCAGGCACAGGTTAGCTCAGGGTGCAATCAAGGTGTCAGCCAGAGCTGCAGTCTCACCTGAGGTTCACAATCTTCCTCCAAGCTCATTCACATTGTTGGCGGAATTGAGTTCCTTGTGCCTAAAGGACTGAAGTCCTAGTTTCTTGCTGGCTGTCATCTTGCCAGTTCCTCAAAGCCAACCTCAGGTACCGCCCCATGGTCCTCTCACAACATGGCAGCTTTCCTCAAATCCAGTAGGAGAATCTTTCTCCAGTCTACCAGGACAGGTCATATATCATGTAACCTAATCAAGGGTATCGAGTAACCTCATCAAGGGAGTGATTATCCGTCATAGGCAAAAGTCCTACCTGCACTCAAAGGTAGGAGACTAAACAGAGCCTGTACAAAAGGGGGTTGGGGCTTTGGTGCCACCTTGGAATTCTGCCCACAACAAGCTCTGAACAGTAAGTGAGAATAACCCAGGTGAGCAGTGGGTGGAAAGATGGGAAATGAACATTCTAGGCAAGAGGAATGGTACTTGCAAAGACTATGAAGACCCTAGTAGCATGATTGTTCGAGAACATGGAAGATAGTGTGGCTGAAGGGGAGAAAGCCGATGGAGTCTGTCCCCATATGAAGAAGGGCTTGAGAGGGACCGCTGCCTGCAGGCAGGTTAGAGGCTCTGCTCGATGGTCATTTTAAGCACAATGGGGAGCCAAGAATGGTTGTTTGTTTGTTTGTTTAAAGATTGGAGGCCCAGAGCACCACTTCTCTAAAGAGGGTCTGGGTCAGCCTGACCTCTACATTCCCAATGCCTGACACAGTGCCTGAAACATGATAGGGACTCAGTGCTGGCTTTTCCCATTTGTTGACTTTCTATTTCTTGGATTCCCCCTGGCTTCATGATCTAACTGCCCTTGCTGCCTCAGGTCTTCTTGTTAGTGCCTGTTTGAAACACATTCTCTGACTCTGTGACCTCAACCCCCAAACTAAATGCTCATATTTCTTTCTTTGATCTACTCTCTGAAAGTAAATAAGACATGCTCCTGCCACCACCCTGTACTATAGGTTTCCACCCACCCAGAGCTAATCCCTACTGGTTTCCCCATCTGTGAAGGAGAGACAGGGTTGCTGATGTTGTTAAGGAGAAACCTTAATAGCACCAGTGCTGTCTTCTAAGTCTTTATGGTAACTGACATCGCTGAGTATTTTGCTCTAAGACAGGCAGTGCATATTTCATTTAAGCCTCACAACAATCTATGAACTATTTAAAATAGCACACTCATTATGGCCAGAACTGTCTCCCCTGAATTTATATATTTAATACTAGCCCCTAGAACCTTCCCATTTGCCAGTAGAACCCCTGAGCATACTATGATTCACCCAGGACTATTAGTAGACTTGTAAACCGTAGTGCCCTTTGGACACTGGGCCTCAAATATCTATCTATAAGCAGCATATTATGGTGGTTAGGAGTGCAGGCTTTTTGGTTTTCCATAAATAAAGATGGAGGGAGAACCTATAGCTTTAAAAATACTTAAGAGATAAATAAATCTCAATATATGACCCTTATTTGGATCCTGATTCAAACATGTTTTAAAAATGTAAATCAAATGAAGACAATGCAAAATGTAGAAAACTACAGAGCAATATCTCTCATGAAATAGAGACACAGAAATTATCAAAACATATACAATATATACAAATACAGTTACGTATAAAAAGCATGATCTACCACAACCAAGGAGGGTTTATCCCAGGAAAGCAACACTGACTCAATATTGAAACGAAAACTATGTAGCCCATTATATTACAGTGTGAGGATGGTCATATTCATTGATGTAGAAGAAACCACTTGACAGGGTTCAGTATCCTCGCAAGATAAAAACTCTAGGAATAGAACTTCCTCAACCCGATAAAGGGAAGCTACAGACCCAGCCCAGCCCCAGAGCTGACGTCATACTTAATGGTGAAAGAGTTCTTTCTCCCCAAGATCGGGAACAAGGCCAGGATGTCCACTCTCACCACTCCTATTCTGCATGGTACTGGAAGTCCTAGTCTGTGCCATAAGGCAAGTAAGAGAAAAGGCATGTGGATTGAAAGGGAAGAAGCAAAACTGTCCGTGTCACAGATGACATGGTTGTCTAAATAGAGGATTCCAAGAAATCTACAAAAAACCCCTCTTAGAATCAAAAAATTTAGCAAAATCACAGAATACAAGGTCAACACACAAAAATCAGTCATATTTATACAACTTCTTAAGTACAATTGGAAATCTAAATTGTGAAAGCCACATTTAAAATAGCACCCCCATGGCTTGAATTGTGTCACCCCAAATTTAAGTCCTAGCTCCTAGAACCTCAGATATGACTGTATTTGAAGACACAGTCTTTAAAGGGGTAAAATGAGGTCATTTAGAGTGGGCTGTAATCCAATTATGACTAGTGTCCTTGTAAAAGGAAATTAGGACACAAAACATACACAAGAGGGAAAACCATGTGAAGATACTGGCCATCTACACGCGAGGAGAGCTGTGTCAGAAGAAATCAAGGGCAAATACCAATCTGGTTGGGAAACTGTAGGTGAGAAAGAATGGCCATCTTGGCAAATTTGTTGCTCCACTGGCTCTCAGTGTCTATTTCCAACTCCTCCTGTCCTATGCTTCTGCTGCCAACAGAGGTCCGTTCTGAGCCTTTATGGTGGCTGACATCTGTTGAGTATTTTGCTCTAAGACAGGCAGTGCATACTTCATTTAAGCCTCACAACAACCCTAGGAACAAGATAGATGTGTACTTATCCATCTATAGACAAGGAACCAAGAGAAGTTGAGTAAGTTGTCCAAGGTCACAGAACCAGTAAGTGCTACAGGCGGGTTTCTTATCAGTACAATCTGCCTCCCAAGCCCAGGCCTTCGACCCTGAGGGCAGGACAACCAGGCTCAGGACAAGAAGCTTGGCTTGGACCCAAAGGAACCTCCTGAACAGCCCGATGGTCTAATGGCCTGGCACTGTGAGCAAAGCCAGTCAAGTGGGACAAAGAAATGAAGTTGCCAGGCGGTGTTCATTCCCAAAGGAGCCCCCGCCAGGCTGTTCAATTCTCGTTGCAATTCAGCCTGCTGAAAAACACGGGAATTAAGCTCAGCCTCTCCTGCTCTACTTTGAGCCTGTTTCTGGCTCAACACCAGACACCCTGTGTTTAGCACTCTCAGACTCGAGAGCCTTCCAGTCCTCAGCTTGCTGTGGTTCCACATTTGACAGGACTCCCCTTCTAGAGGCGGTGAGCGAGTGGAAGCGGCCGGGAGAGAAGGCTGGCGACGAGAGACCAGCGCTGCGAGTCTCAAGAGATCACGGAAAAGTACCGGAGCATCTTATACGTGCGACGCCACCCCGCCCAGAGGAAAGAGGCGGGGAGCAGGCGACTCCGCCCACCTGCCCGCCTCTTCGGCCCCGTCCCCTTCCCGCCCCGCGGCGCATTGTGGGATCTGTCGGCGAACCTGGCTGCTGAAGACGGGTGCTCGGTCATGGGGTTCCAGCCGGTGAGACCCTCGCCCCGTGCCCCGCGCCAGGGGACTCGCCGCATCTGGTTCCGGGCGCTCGGCTCCGGACCAGGGCCTCTCACCGCCGACCCCGCCCCTCAGGGCTCGGCGTCCGCCCTGGATGCCAGGGTCCCGGTCGCGCACGTTCGGGCTCGGGACCCTGCCCAGGTCCCCCTCCTGGCCTTGGCATGCCCGCGAACTGGAGCTCGGTATCGCCCTCCCCGGGGCGACTGGTCGTGCGGGGCGGTCACTTCCTACTCCCTGGGCTCCCTGCATGGTGGTCACGCTGCTTCTCTACCCACAGAGCCCGGTTTTGCTGGCCTCCCTGGGGGTGGGGCTGCTGACTCTGCTCGGCGTGGCTCTGGGCTCCTACCTGGTTCGGAGGTCTCGCCGGCCGCGAATCACTCTCGTAGACCCCAGTGAGAAGTACCTGCTACGACTGCTAGACAAGACAGTAAGTTGGAGGAAAGAGCCAGGGTGGAGGAGGGGACCAGAGTTCCCCTCCTGTTGTGAAGCGGGCAGTACCGCTGGAGTTTCCATGCCCCAAGGGACTTGGCAGCGCCAGACCTGCCTGGTGAAACGTTTGTGTCATTCATCCTCCAGACTGTGAGCCACAACACCAGGAGGTTCCGCTTTGCCTTGCCCACCGCCCACCACATTCTGGGACTGCCTGTGGGTAAGGAAAGTATGGAGTGGGCTCCTTTCCCTGGTATCCTAAGGGTGAGTCCCCTTTAGGGCTTTCCTGAAACATGCTACTTCAGTCTATTGCCTCTGCACCCCCTTCCCCTTCCCCTGCCTGGCTCTGGATCCTCCAGGCTGTGAAGTGCCAATGGGCCACAATAGGGGTGGTTTCTGTGCCCCCAGACACCTTTACACTCCGTCGTCCTCCCTCTTTCCGGCAGGATTTGTTTATACTGCCCCTAAAGCGAGCAGACACTGACAGTTTTCCCCATTGCCCAGACCAACTCCCCTGCTGCTGCTCAGGTCCAGGCAGTGATTGTTCAGAGTTTCTCCAATGGGAGGGCTTGGAAGGATCCAACTAGAGGCTGAAAGGGGTGACTCCTCCCTGCCTGGTAGCTCCCTGGGACCACAGTAGGCAGCAAGACATCCTTGCTCTCCCAAAACTCCCTGAGTACTTTGAAAGGTAGCAGGAGAGCAGCCTGTTCACAAACAGCCCTTATGTAGCTCTCCATGTGGTCCCCAGGCAAGCATGTCTACCTCTCCGCCCGGATTGATGGCAGCCTGGTCATCAGGCCATACACTCCTGTCACCAGTGATGAGGACCAAGGCTATGTGGATCTTGTCATCAAGGTAAGGGGGGATGAAGGAACCCTAGAAACTCCATACTCTACTCTTTCTGGGATTTGGAGAAACTTCTAGAATTTGTTGGATAGCAGGAGATGCATGTCCTTTGTGGGTCTGAAGAAAGTATGTGGACTGGAGGAAGACAGCATATGTGTAAACCCTGCCCCAGCTTCCAGGAGGTTCAGTCAACAGGGACCCAGAAACTGGTGACTTTCCAAATAAAGTATTGTCCATTCTGTCTTATCAGGTCTACCTGAAGGGTGTGCACCCCAAATTTCCTGAGGGAGGGAGGATGTCTCAGTACCTGAACAGCCTAAAGATTGGGGATGTGGTAGAGTTTCGAGGGCCAAGCGGGCTGCTCACTTACACTGGGAAAGGTAACAGCCTCTCTTCCCCTTGAGCCTGTCTCCCACTTCTCCAGTGCCCAAAGTCCTGGCAAAGTGTGGCTGTGTAGTTGTGTGTGCATGTGTGTGTCCAGGCCAGCTTTAACCCAGCGCTGATGTTATAGGAAGGCCTATTTCTCAGCCTCAGTGGTCACAGGGATCAGTGCCCCATCCGCTTGCATTCACCAACCATGACATCTGTGGAGATCACTAAAACAAACATAGCCTCTCTTTCCCTTCCTCAGAAATTCGTCCCTTGGGCTGAGCTGTTTAGAGAGGCAGAGATGGTTTTCAGCCCTTCCCAGGGGAACTGCTGGCTGCATTAGCAAGCCTCTGGAGCTGCTCAGTGCCACTTGGGAAAGTAGATTCACACCTGGCCCCAGGCTTGTCTTCTTCCCAGGGAGTGAGCCTCTGCCAAATGCAGCTGATGACTCACTGTTGTGGCCCCACACCAACAGATCATCCTGGCCCCATTGTCCCTCAAGTGTATTATTGTCAGGGCTGGCTGAACTCGGACTGCCTCCCAAAGCCCAGGATCAGATTTCACAGCAACTGTTAAACAGGCCTGGGACATATTTTCAGTTCTGCATCTGTGTTCTTAGTTCTCCATAGTGACTTCATTCTTCTACCCCTCTCTTCATTTGACTTCTCAGGGAACTTTAGCATTCAGCCCAACAAAAAATCTCCACCAGAAATCCAAGTGGCCAAGAAGCTGGGAATGATTGCCGGCGGAACAGGTGTATGTCATGCGAGGGACCGTTCTCTCCCACCACTGTTGATCGTTCTGGTACCCCTCAGGTTTGGTAACCATAGCCACACTGTTAATTGCGATTCCCAGCAATTCCTAGAGCTCCTCAGTATCTGAGAAACAAAATCACAATCAGGAAGAAACAAAAAATTTATTTTAACGATAGAATGAGAGAAATAAGAGGTGGGCTCTCCCAAGGCCTCAAATTACATGAATCCAATGATTTTTAGGTGACGACAGACAGGATAAGACTAGGATAGTCGAGAAGAAAGAAGATTAACATTAGACATCTCTGTATATTAGACACCATGCTAGTCACTTTATATTTGTACCTGTGCAGTAGGTACTAGCCTTCCCCTTTTACACATGAGGAAAATGGGGGTTCAGAGAGGTTAAATGGTTTCCACAGGGTTAACTGGTAATGGCCCCAGGCGGGGTTAGTGTCCAGCATGCAAACCAAAGCACATGCACTCCTCCGCATGTCCAGTGTTCCAGAATCCTCCTCACTGAACTAGTAGATACCTTTAGGCATCTGAGACACGAATCCTAGCCTCCCTGGGATTTTCGAGGAAGAGTCTTAGATTGGTCCCTTAGAAGGATTTCAACAATACGAACTTACATAAATATTGAGCATGGTCACAGTTCACCTTCCAAATATGAATTTTGGTGAGTTTGGGATAAAAGGCCTATCTGTCTGGAAATGTAGGCATGTAGAATCCACAGGTAGAGACTAGAGGATTAGGATACTAAAGGAAAATGGAGTGGAGTGGTAAGCAAGTAAAATTAAGATCAAAGGGTTGGTTGACTGGAAAAGAAGCTGGGAGAGAGGAGAGGCTGTGGCCTCCACGTCTCACTGTGGGGTGTCTTTGTAGGAATCACTCCGATGCTACAGCTGATCCGGGCCATCCTGAAAGACCCTGGAGACCCAACCCGGTGCTTTCTGCTTTTTGCCAACCAGGTTGGTTTGCTTTTCTCAATCCTGGGATTTGAAAGTAGTTGTGTGGGTGGGGCTGAGTGATGTGGTACCAGAGCCTGTTCTAGCCTCCATCCAGGGGCCCCCCTACAAGGGAGAGGACCCTATATTACAAGAAGGAGGACAGAGCATTGAGCCGAATTCTTTCCCTGGCCCCCAAGGAAAGAAGCAAAGAAAACATTTAAGGAATCTATCACTGAGTGTAGTAACTTGCTCCTTGGGTTTCCTTTGTTAAATATTTCATCTTTATTCCTTCATACTGTATCAATAAAGGCCGTTCCCCTCTCCTTCCCCTCATCCCAGCTCTCTCAAAGTCTTGCTTATTCCCTAGAACTTTAGCATTCTTTTTCTTCCTGGCTGGAAATTGTTGTAGCAGACAGCTTCCTTTATGTGGGCCTGAGAAGGGTCCTTAAGACTTCGCTTGCCCTTTCCATTTCAGACTGAAAAGGACATAATCTTACGGGAGGACTTGGAGGAGCTGCAGGCCCGATATCCCAATCGCTTTAAGCTTTGGTTCACTCTGGATCATCCCCCAGAAGGTACCCTCCCCAATTCTGGACACCCCAAAGCTAGGGCCATGGCCCTCTGTGGGTTCTGTTTCAGTGAAACCAGCCCTCTCTGATACTGCTAAGCTCCCCAGTCTGAGTGTGCAGACACAGTGGGTCCCCTGGGCCCTTTCCTTCTGGTTCCTATTTACCACGTGGGTGGCAGGGGTGGCTGAGCTGCCGGAGCAGGCAGAGTATGCCTGTCCAGCTGACGCTTCAACTTGATGCCTTCTCGAGCCTTTTTGGGTGCATGGTACTACACTCCCCTGCTAGCATGGGTCTGGAGTGTTGTTCTTTCCTCTCCCTGCACTTCAGATTGGGCCTACAGCAAGGGCTTTGTGGCTGCCGACATGATCCGGGAGCACCTGCCCGCCCCAGGGGATGGTGTGCTGATACTGCTCTGTGGGCCGCCCCCAATGGTGCAGCTGGCCTGCCATCCCAACTTGGACAAACTGGGCTACTCGAAAAAGATGCGATTCACCTACTGAGTATGCTGTGGTTCCCATGGCCCTGTTCCTTGCAGTGGTCCCCAGTCAGTATTCAAATGCTATAAGCCCTAGATTCCTTTCCTGACAGTATCAGCCCTTTTGTCTTATTCTGGAGCTAAAATCTGAGTGGTACCTACAGAAGCAACATTCTTGCAGCCATGGAAAAAGCCAAGGCTGAGTTGTTCCCTGGAAGGCCCCCCAGATCTCCCCAAGATAAAAGGTCCACGTCAGACCCAGGGAGCAAACTCTTCCATAGGTTAGAAAGAAGGAAGCATGTACATTCATTCTGAGACCGGCTAGTTCCTTTATAGCATCACACTCCAGTCTTTTTTGTGCCTGTGATAAAAGGAACAATCCATGTAATGGATTTTACTTAATATTCGGTGCTTAACCTGTAACAGATTTTGTATGTGTGAGTACAAGTTGAACTGACTCCTAGACTTACAAGGATGGCGGAAAAGGAGGAAATGGTTTCTTCAGACCTCTAGACCTCAGGGAAAGGAATCTGAAATATGTATTTGTGTGTCTGTCTCTCTCTGCCCCTTCCCAGGCTGGAGGGAAACAGTTACCCACAATCTAAAGCTTTAGCTTAGGGCAGAAACCTCTGGCTATGCAAATAAATGGGGCTGAGGCCCCTGTGGTATACCTGAGGGCTGGCTGTGTCTCGGCCCTTGTTTCCAAGGCTTTTCATGCCGAAGAATTTTTGGAGGATGGGTTTCCCAGCATAGACTTTCTCCACGTCTTCCAAAGAGCCTTTGAGCAGTTGTCCCATGTGCTGAAATGTGAGCTGCCACCAAATCCAGTGATCATCTCAGCAGCTGTCTCAGCAGAGCCAGAAACTCAGCTTCTCCCTGGAGGCTTGTAAGGTGGGGGAAGGAGAACACAAGTGAGAGGGGATGCTTTTTGAGCCCAGGTCCCCCTCACAGTGGTCCCCTGATTTGGTCATTCTTCCCTTCTTTGTTTTATTGGCCTTCCCTTCATAACATTTACTCATCAGGGTACCTGGCAAACAAATCAAAGTATTGTCTTCCTGTTTGGAAGAGACGTCTTCTCCTTTAAAAAGTAACCTGACATCACCAGCCCCAGCCAGACTTCTTGGTGCCTGGACAGAGTTGGCCTCCCCAGGGCCCATCTGTCCTGATGGCCCTTCTCTGCCAGAGTTGGGCTGGGGCAGCTTCTTCAGATCTTCTCTGTTGGTCTCAGTGGGACAGAACACGGTATCAGCCTCAGGAGGAAGGTTGACCTTGTTTTCCTGCATAGAACTGTGTTGCTTTCCCTGGGGCCCCTGAAAGAAAGGCTTAAAGGTTCAGAATTCACCCTTCCACAGGACAGAGTCATCAGTAGATTCTGTTATCGCTATTCCATCAGATATTTCTTTATCAGCTAGTACGTTTATGCCACTGGACATTCTCAGCCACCTCACCTCCCAAGAGAACAGTCTGGTTCAGTATTAAGAGGCTCAGACAGTGAAGCAGCTGAGCAAAGAGGTTTCTCGCATGGAAGCTCACCCTTCTTTGTCTTGCATGGGTTTCTGCCTCATCTATTCAAAATACCAACATTTGTTTAGGGCCTGCCACATGCCAAGCACTGTGATGGGCCTGAGGATATGATAGTGACCAAGACTGTTCTAGACCCCCAGAGGACTCATAGTCAGGAGTAAGGTAGATGAGTGATAAATAATCACAACACAGTGATGAATACTGTGGTAGAGATACAAAGTGCAGATGGGAAGGATTTGGGAAAGAAGGAGAAAGAGAAGAAAGAACATTTTTAAGTTAAAAGGCCCTATAACAGGTACTGTGCTAAATACTCATTGTATAATTTAATCCTCATGATAATCCTGTGAGTCTAAGATTAAGGATGTGCCAAATGTCAGAGATTCAGTCCATGGCCGAGCTTAGAACTGGGCAGCTATGAATTGCTTGGATCTTTGAGCAGAGAGTGGGGGTGGGGGCGGGGAAGGCATTCCATCAGAAGGATCCCATGTGCCTGGAGGTATGAAGGAGGTCTTATTTGAAGAACTTAGAGAAGTTTGTTGAGCCTCAAATGCCAGAGGAAAGTGGAGAAAGATGAGACCTGAGAGTAAGTTAGAGCCAGTTGGTAAAGGGCCTTGTAAGGGCATGCTGACGAATCTTGAACTCAACCCTATGTACATGGAATTTTCTGAGGCTTTTATACAGTGGGGAACACATAGCTAACATTTATGAAGCATTTACCATTCACCAGACATCATACTAAGAGTCTGAATAAATCGCCTCACTTAATTCTTACAAAGACTCAGTAAAATGGCACTATTTTATTCCCATTTTTCAGATGAGGTAATTATCATTTGGCGGGGTTCAATAACAGTGCTCATGGTCATAGACTGGCCACTGACGGAAACCTGGGTCTATGTGCTCCAGAGCCCACACTTGGAACCAGCACTGAAAGAATTGGTCCCGCCCTGAGGCATTCATGTCAGATTATGATGTTACCTTCTCTCTGAATCTAGAATAGCACTAGTTATGCAGCATCCTTGGGAGGACTGAGAAAATAGCCGGTGCCTCACAGTATTTCGTGTGTTCTGAGGTTTAGGTGTCGGCTGCACCACCCTGCAGTCGCCCACTGCACTGGGGGAGCACGAGCGGGAGCCGGGGTTTCTCCAGTGAGCTGGGCACTTAGAAATAGTTCCGCTGTTTTTGACTAAAAACAAGCCCAGTGCCTTGCACATGATAGGCGCTCAATAAATATTTGTGGAAGGGAGGGAGGGTCCGTGAGGTTGAAGGGATTAAGAAGTTCTTCGGAGTTAAAAGGACTGGCGTTGGTAAAAGACGAGAAGTAGGGAATTTACCAGCTTAGAGGACAAGGTGCATGATAGGAAAATCTGCATTCCTTCGCAGGGTTCCTTCTAATTCCCTGAAATTCCTTCTCCATCTCGCACACCAGTTCCCGACTTAGGGGTGTTCTTAGACCTCCAGAGGACTCATAGTCAGGAGTAAGGTAGATGAGTGATAAATAATCACAACACAGTGTGATGAATACTGTGGTAGAGATACAGTGTAGATGGGAAGGATTTGGGAAAGAAGGAGAAAGAGAAGAAAGAACATTTTAAGTTAAAGGCCATGTAACAAGGTACTGTGCTAAATACCCATAGTATACTTTAATCCTCGAGAGGTCTTGCGAGGTGGACTTTACGATTGGCACACAGTGAGGAGGCGGGGCCTGCTGGGGACTCCCGGGCGGAGGCGGGGCCTGGCCTGCAAGGGGCGGGGCTGAGGGGATCGGGACTGCGGCGGGCGGGAGCGCGCGAGAGTAGGTGACGCGACAGCGGAGGTGACGCCGAGCGGTCGCGCGCCCCTTCCGGCGAGGGGAGGGCGCTGAAGATCGGGGCCGCTCGGCCGCAGGCCGCCTTCAGCGCCGCGGCATGTAGCGCGGGGGACCGCGGCCCCCAGCAGAGCCCACCCAGCCGGCCGTAAGTGTCCCGGGGCTGCCGCGGCGAGCGGGTGGGCGGGAGTCGGCGCCGGGGCCCCCAGCCCAGGCCTGAAGCGCGGACATCCCGGGGGCTAGCCGCCCGGAGGTCCCCAGGGCCCCGAGCCCCCTGCGGTGGAGCCGGCCGCGCCTCCCGGCTTCGCGGCGGCCGGATTGTAAACATTTCCGGCCCCTCCCACTGCGCGCCGCCTCCGAGGCGGCCGCTGGAGCAATTCAGGGCGGGTGGGCTGCGTCCCCCGGCTTTCCCCGGACGGCAGCCGGTGCTGGGGAGCGCTGTCTTCCCAGCCGCGCTCGGGCTTGAGACGTCTGGATTCAGGCGCAGTCTCGGGACAGGCCGGGCCGGAGCTAATCCTGGACTCGAGGCCGCCGCGCGAGGCAAGTGGGGAGTGGGGGTGTGGGCCTGGGTCGCAGAACCGCCTCTCGGCCGCAGCACCCGCCTTGGATTCCGTGGGAAGCCCTAAGGTTCTCCGCAGACAGTCTTTGGCAGGTCAAACCGCGACAGTGCCCCCTCTTAATGTGGAAAAAGGGAGGTTGGTGGATGATTTACCTTTATTTAAGGTAGTCCTAAAAGCTGAAATGTGAGCAAAATCTAAACTACTTTGGGGAGAACTGCAATTTCATTCCCTCAGAAATCTCGCATCGATGTATGCCATCTAATGTTTTAGATTTTTGGTCTTCAAGCCTTCAGTTGTTAAGAAAATAATATGCTTTCCCTGGGTTTCTGCTGCTTCATAGGCCAGTGGGAAACTGACAAGGTGAATTTCAGTTTACACAGTTTGAGGTGTCAGAAGAGCGTAGGAGGCCCACATACTGCTCTACAAGATTAACCATAGTACTGCTCCCAAGTATTTAGAAGACAGGCGAGAAAAACACACAACCAGGTGAACACTATAATGGCTGGTTCTTTCTGGAGGGAAGTGAAGTGGGATTGTTCACTGCTTTTCTCTCTTGATAAGGGTTGGGTCACCTGTTGTGGAGCAGCTGCTGTTCCTCATGTTTATAGGATCTGTTCAGTACTAGAAATCTAGACTGGGTGGTGCTAAACAGATTGCAGTGTCAGGGCAGCAGTTCCCAGCTTGCAGCCAGTAAATTTCTTTAAACCGGGAGTTAGCGTCTGTGTTCCCATATAGTAGTTGGTACTTGAGGAATCAGTCTTAAAAACTGGCGTGTGAAGTTTTTACTTACCATCTTAGGGTAGACCTCCACAAAGCTATACTTAATCGCAGACTAGAATCTGAAAGCGTTCTGTTCTCAGCGACAAAGAAATTACAAGATTCTCAAGAGATTTTAAAAAAAATTACAAGATTCTCAAGAGATTTTTAAAAATTAACGAACTACTTTGCCTGCATGTAGGAAAGAATCTCATAAGTATCAGGGAGCAATATTAATCCACAAGGTTCACATTGCTAATGGACAAAGTACACCACCGTTGCTAATGGTAAATTCACTACCTTAGGTAGGCTTTGAGGTTGACTTTAGTTTCTTCAGCCTGGCCTCATTTTACCTTTCCAAGACTACCTAATGAAAAAGTGGATTTTCACTAGCTAGGGTGTGGGGGACTATGTTCTCCCAAACTTGCCCTGGTTTATAGCACAGAACCATCCAGCAATGCCCTGCTCCCATCTTTACCTATCGAAATCCTTTCTTAAAATCTTCTGTAAAACCTTTCCTTATTCAAACTAAAAGTGAGTTTTTCTTCTGAGTTCCTACAGCACTTTTAATAATGTTAGTAGAAAGCAAAAGTTATTGCATCTTCTTGAAATAGAGGCCAGCAACCATGTCAAGCCTCCAGTTCCTCTCTTTGCCTTATCTCTGTAGCCACAGTGCCGTACATATTGTAAATAATCAATAGGTGTTCTCAGATAGATGAAGGATAGAATTTGCACTTCTTTCTAGGCCAGTAAGTTGGTTCTCTGTTTCCCTAGGTAATGTCCTTTGACTCCAAAAATATAAAGCCAGACTGAAACTCTTCTAACATTCTTGCTACATTATCCTGTCCCATCCACTTGTGATCACACAGGTGAACTAAACAGTCATCTTTAAATCCAGAAGCTTTATTAATTATGGTGGATTTTTTTTTTATGGTACTCATCAAAGTTGTTACATTTTGTCCCTAATGTCGCCTCCCGGGCATTGTTCCTCTTACTGTGCTCAAAGCTGATTCCCTTTTCCTGCTCAGAAATGTTGGGGGCGTGAATAATGTTTGTAAAGCTTGTAGCTATCTTGGATTGAAAAAAAAAATCCTTGGAAGTGCCCTCTAGCCAAACCAGTTCCAAGTGATTGGCTTTTAGGCGTGCACCTCCTTTGCTTTCATCCTACTGGGGCTGCTGAGGTGCACAGGATAAAGTGATTGCTATATAATGTATGACTGCATTGACTGTATATCTGTAATGCACTCGAAAGCCAGGTGTTAAAAACAGGCACTGGCATGAAACTGCTTCATATGCCTGTATTTGCTTTTGTTTTGGCTGTTATGGCTTTTGAAAGGCTTAGCTGTCTCTGTTGCGAGTCACAGAGACCTCTTCTGTTGGAATAGCTCTACCTGGAGAGAAGCTGCAAAGGAAGTTAGACTGTGGTTTCCCACTTCAGACTTGAAGTCAGTGACATTTGGCATTAAGTAGGAGAGCTGAGGCCTCTTTACTGCAATTTAGTAATTTTCAAACTTAGGCCTTTGCCTTGAATCATTTTTACCCGGCAGTGCTATAAAACCACCTTCCGTACAAGAGAGTACACAGAGGAGATGGCTGTGTCCTTTGTCTCTGTTCCTAGACTAATCTTGCTTTAGAACAATGAGAGTCAAGTAGGCATAGACAGACCCTACCCCATGGAGGCTCTAAGGGTCCAGGAACCCCAGATTAAAAACTAGAAGAAGCTTTGTGCCTTTGACTCCAGGGAAGGGGGTCTGCTATAGCCTAGAATACCTGGGTACTGATTCACAGAGTAAGTGCCTCAGAAAACTGTGAGGGAAATAAACACCCCAGCTAACTGGCTGGTGATTAAGAATCATTCCTTCCCCAAAGTTGGCATAGGATTATCTTATTTGTAGGAGCACAAACATCTCCCTGCCCCTACAGTTTATTCTCTTTTAGCACAGATTTATCCAGTTGGAAAGCTTAATGGGATAGATTTATTAGCTTGAATTGAAGAAATCCCATCAAAAATGCACTCTGGAGTTTGGCCCAATTATAATTTGCTATATTGAGTCTGGTAAATTTGAGGGGAAGTGTGTTTCTTCTAAAATACACATAGATGTAGAAAGCTGACCGAAAGTTGCAGTGTATTTGGTTCTCCTGAGTGCGCTCCCAGAATCAGTCTTAACACCTTAGGGTTTTATACTAACTTTATATAACAGAGACCAAAACATGCTTGTAATAATTCCCAGTTGTTTGTGAGTGGTCCATTGTACCAGAAGTTATATTTTCAGGTCCTAGGATTATTTGCTCTTCTTTCTTGCCAGACCTCCGATCCCTCTCTCTCCCTTTCCTGTCTCTGTGTTATTACAGTTTAGAAGACCAAACTGGACAATGGACTTTGCTCACTATGATGACATGACCTCCATTGACCTCCATTGTATGTACTTTGATGCATGATGACATATCTTGTATGAGTTGTAGCTGGTGGCTGGTGTGTTAGTTAACTGGGATGTCTGTTTAGTGACTCTGGGTCTAGAATTCAATTTTGAGGGGAGGTACAGAAGCTAGTGGTAGAGGAGCTGGAGGAAATCAGAAGAATTAACAGAAAGCGATTTAGACTGAAAGAGAAGACTTTGATGATGGCCAAGAGACTAAGGTCATCCTAAGAGAACACTAGACTTCAAAGCATACAAACTTTTCAGATCAAATGAGGATGTTAGTAAGAATACCAAGCTGGATTCTGCATCTAATCACTGACCCTAACTTAACCTCAGTTTGTCTATATTGTTCTCATTGCATCTAATGAAGTAGTTACACAGCATTCAAAGTCACTAAACTCAGTGTGTGGCCTTTCTAGTTGAGGGGTTCTCTTCCTCTGCTGACCTCCTGAAGTGGTGGAATTATATCACTGACTTTGTACACACCACAAATTACCTTATGCCATCTGATTACAGACTCTTCAGAGACAATGGCATCACTCCTTCAACGTTGTATACCTTAGGGTGCCATAGGGTGCTAGTACTAAATACATTTGTTACCTATTCACGAATACATTAGTTTACTGTCTGGAAAGGGGTAGGAGAAAGCCCCACAAGCACAAGAAAAGGTACGGAAACACTTAGCTAGTGACAAGAAGCTAATGAGCCATGTGCTTGCTGGCTGGAATGCTGCCCCACTCATTCATTTTGAAATATGGGTTCTGATCAACATAGGGATATGTATCGATTTATGATCCATGTAGTACTGTATCACAGAACCTGAGAAGAATTTTTTTTTTTACCCCAGTGGCCAGCCTCTAAAGTATTGGCAGCATCTGTTACTCTAAGCCAGACGTATTCCCCTTTTCAGACTTCCTCCAGGATGCCCAAAGCTATTTATATTTTTTGCTGCAGTATAAATTATTTCTTAGTGGAACTGTTTATTCAGTAATATTTTACTTTGAGGAGAATATGTTTTGTGGTCAACCTATTGAAAAAGATTTCCCAGTGTTTCTTCTCAACATGGGCTGCTATCTCCTGAGGTTTTCAGGGGCTTCCAGTTTCCTGTTCTCCTTGGGCTCAGTTGTTCACCATGACTGTGGGCTGGCATCTGTCTTATCAGAGTGTCTTGCACATTTGAAGGAAGAGAAATTGTCTATGTGCTGACACCATATAAAGGTCTTCTATACAGTGAGTTAACGTATGCTCTCTTGAACTAGATTTACCTATGACTTTGAGCTGAGCTTGCAAGTTTAGCATAGCATGACTTCACAGGAAACTTAAGGATTGCCTTCACCTGACTGCATACATCCAGCTATAATCCCCAAGAAGGAGTCATAGTTCCTCTTAGATAAAAGAAGAACTGGGACAAGATGTCCAAGATGTTTGTATAGTGAATAACCATGGAAGTTAAATAAACAGTGTCACCCTCAGGAGCAAAGTCATGCTTACTGCCCATTATAAAAGATTTGGGTTCCCTAAGCTTATGTTTCCCCTCCTCTAATGCAGCCTATACATGCACTCCATGTACAGATGTTACCAGGCCTCTTTGCATTATCCTATGATTATCAGGCTCAGGTAACCAGTGCAAAAAATGCCAATATTCTGGCTGCTACTATTGCAGTGAGTAATAAACTCCTTTGTTTCAGGTGGAGTGGGTTGTAAAAAAAATTTACAAGGTAGTGGAAGTGTTTGGGCATTCTTCCCCTCTTCAATATTATTTTCATCTCTCTGAGGCCTTTTTAAAGACTACTACCTGAAGTCCAACTCAGGAAAACCTTGAGTGTGTGAGACTTTTCCTAGAAAACTATTATGGGTTTCTCTGGGTTTCCTGAAGGATCTGTGTGCCTGTCTCTAGTTTCTGAGAAAGAAATTTGAGTGGGACTTATGTTATGAGCTGTGGTAGTTGGCACAAGCTCTTGCTGAGCTGGTTGGTTGGCATGTGTGTGGCAAAAGGCAAGGCTGGGGTTGCCTCCTTGTCTTTAACTTCCTGCTTCCAGGTAAGTTATTGCTTGTTCTGAGGAGAGATCATGATGAAAGCTTGTCATCCAAGTCGTGAACCCTGTAATCCTATAATAGAATTAGGAGACCTTGCAGAGAAATCAGGCACTGGGCATCTAGCTCACAGCCAAGTTCGTTTTGCACACCTGTCGGAGCATTTGCAGATAAAGCCAAGTTCGGTTGGCATTTAATTCATTTCTAAGCTTGAGTGGTCTTGTAGAATTACAGTCAGGTGTTAGCTTCACATTTTTGCTCCTCCAGGCCTTTTTTGGGCAGGAAAACTTTAAGAATGGTAGACTAGATTCCTCTCAGTAAATGAGCGTCGTACCTGTGGGAGAGAGTTAAGGGTGGGGAGCTGTTTTTCTGCGGTAACAATATGGTGCAATAACCACAGGTCCTTTGAAGGCAAGCAAGCAGGTGTTGTATTTTCACCATATCTATAAGATGAGTGAGGTTCTAAGTAGAGTGGTATCGAAGAGGGAGAACAAGGAATAGATTTCATCTTAGCAATTAACTGGCCTTTAGAATTGGAGACAATGTGTGAGTTGATTCTCTGTGTCTTTATTCATTATTAACTTGTGGAAATGAAACTATAAGAAATAAATTGTCAGCAGCCTTCATGTTTGTGTTTGTTTTTAGTGTCCACCTCCACAGGGAGCTCTCTGCCCCCTGGGGCTGAGAGGCCCCAACCTTGCCCCAAGCTGTGGCTGAAGGGCATTGAGGTACCAGCCGGATGTCTTCTCACAGAGGATCTGTGGTGGCTCAGGGCAGTGGGGCTCCTGCCAGTGACAGAGAGAATGACACGGTGGAACTGGCTGAACTGGGACCTCTGCTGGAAGAGAAGGGCAAACGGGTAATAGCCAGCCCAACCAAAGTAAGTTGTCTACCCAGGAGTCAGTCCCTTGATCAGAATCTCTCCTAGGCCTCTTTCAGTCTCCATTTCTTGAGATCGCACTTCCCTCCCCAGAGGAGGAACCACAGCACCCCGGGAATATCTCTGTCTCAGTCCTTATCATACTGTCTCGTAAGTAGCATTTTATTTGTCTGTTTTTCCACTGTAAGCTTTTGTAAGTTCACTCATCTTTATAAGCCTAGTGCTTAGCACAAGGCCTGAAGTCTAATAAGTAATCAGTGCATGTCTGTGAATGAATGAAGTATTGGTTAGGATTAGGTTTGGCTTCATATAACAAAAAAATCCCCATAGCTTTGACCAGATAGAACTGGGGAAATAACTGATCCAAGGCTGATTCAGAGCCTCCACTGCTGTCAGGCGCTTGTCTAATATGTTACCGAGCACACCACCCACCTGTGTGACAGGCCCGTGCCCCAGAAAGGAGGAGACGGGTCCGCCCTCTCTGGAAGGACCTGGCAACACTTCCGTGTACATCCCATAGGCAGAGTTTACTTACATAGTCACATTCAGCTGTAGGAGATGTCGGGCAATGTAATTGGTCAGTACCAGTTTTCAGTGATCCTGAGAAAAATTACAGTAACGTTGGCACCCTTAATGAAACTAAGGACTATGTTTCTGAGGAAGAGAGAGAGAAGGGCTATTGGGATGGGCCAGCAGGATCTGTATCACAGAATCTGAGGGATCATGGTTTGCCGGGGACCATCAACAGGAGAGAAAGAGAGAAGCCCAGAGAAGGCGCCCATCTCCATGGTTTGGAGCCTTGGGACAGAGAGAAAAGCCTCTCTCCTCCATAGGCCAGTGCTCTCCCGTGTGCACACTTTGTTATCAGGGCTCCTTTGGGTATAGGAATCAGTGCTGTTTCTTTCTTTGGAAGCAGTTCTGAGGCCCTGACTCTCCTGGGAGCTGCTATGGATACAAAGTTTCAGCTATGATAACATCCCCAGGGTCAGCATACAGGGAACTATGAAGGGATTTTAATTGTTAAGGGAATCTCTGAGACTTTGTCTTTCCCATTGCTTTGAAAATTTAATGGTCTGGAAGAAAGAAATACTTGGGAAATTGGGGGCAGTTAAAAACCACTGCCCTAAACATAAGGGTGGGCCATTCAGACTTAAAGAACACTCAGGACTGGTATGCTGTGTGTCCCTCTATGCCAGTCTCCATCAGTCTGTCTCCTGTGTGCTGCACTCTGCTTTCACTCCAGCACATACAAAGTATGAATAACGCTTGAGAGTGTTGTAAACTCAGTAACTATCATGCTTTTGGAGAAAAAAACACAAGGCCCTGTGCATAGGAGAGAGGCTGGAAAGTGCTGGGTTTGTATTTTTTGGATCTCTCCGGTCTGGAATAGTCCAGCTCATGAGATAACTCCAAGGATTGGTTTTCCTTTATTTTCTTTTCCTAGGCTGAAGAAGAGCAAGCATGCCCTGTGCCCCAGGAAGAGGAAGAGGAGGTGCGGGTGCTAACCCTTCCCCTGCAGGCCCACCATGCCATGGAGAAGATGGAGGAGTTTGTGTATAAGGTACGGTCTGAGAGCTGCTGTCCTGGCAGGGTAGGGGCAGCAGGCTTGCTGGGAACATCCCAGTTGGCACAGGCGTTGTGTGGAAGAGCTTTTACTCCTGTGCGCGGGTTCGCTGATGCTCAGGGGGAAGTCAGTCAGGGGGAAGGCTAGCTCAATTTTTGCTGCCTACTGTTGCTCAGCATACATCCTAAAACAGGAGTTTTTGGCTTTTTTTGCTATAGATCTCTTTGGCAGTCATCAAAATTTTTAAATGTGATAGAGTAATAAGGTCTTCTTTATTAACAACACATTAAATATGCATAAGGACAAGCTATAATGTATTAAAATCTATAATTTCTAAATAGGAGTACAAACAGTATTTTGCTATCTGCAATACCAATGTATGAAGATATCTGTGATTTCTGTTGGTGATAGGGTCACAATGTCTCACATTACTGGTTAGTTGCTTAGATTTGTAGTCGAGGGAGAGGTTAAATTTTAGTTAGAGACAAGTAAAAATTGAAAAACAAAAATGTTTTTCATCCATATCTCCATCCATTCCCTGAATTCTGTCCACTGTCCATGTGCCTAGACCCCTGTAATAAAAAGACAAAGTCTCAGCCCAGTAAGAACTTAGAATCTACTGGGGGGGGGGGGGGCGGATGTGGAGAGCCAGGGGCAACCAGAGTCTCCTGCAGGGGAGGGGCAGAGGGAGAGAAAATGTGTTTTTTCAAAATCATATATATAATTTCAATATCTTTGTTTTCAATCACTATATTTACTTCATTTTGAAAGTTCAAGTAATTTAAAAGGACGGCCTGCCATATTTTTTTTAAAGATTGAGAAATGCAGTATCAAATGATTTCACTCATCTGTGGAGTATAAGAACAAAGAAAAAACTGAAGGAACAAAACAGCAGCAGACTCACAGAACCCAAGAACGGACTAATAGTTACCAAAGGGAAAGGGACTGGGGAAGATGGGCAGGAAGGGAAGGATAAGGGGGAAAAGGGGGCATTACGATTAGCACACGTAATGCAGTGGCGGGGGACATGGGAAAGGCAGTATTTATAGAGAAGACAAGTAATGATTCTATAGCATCTTGCTACGCTGATGGACAGTGACTGTAGTGGGGTATGTGGGGGGGGGACTTGATAATAGGGGGTCTAGTAACCATAATGTTCAAGTGATTGTACATTAACAATACCAAAATAATAAACAAACAAACAAATATATATATATATATCGAGAAACGCTTGCAAAGCATATCCAGATAAGCTACCATGACACAGAACAAAGTCCCTCAAAAATAAATAAATAACTAAGATACAGGTCAGAACTGTGAGGGACTCATTCATGTTGTGTCTTGGAGAGCTCCACGCCCCGGCTGCTTCCCCACTGTTACCTAGGACCATCCAAAGCCTGATTAACACCCTTCTAGCCTGGCTGTCCTTCCCCTTGTCCTGAGAAAAACTGGCCTTCTCTAGGGCCCTGCTTAGAGAGCGTGTATGTATTCTAGGTCTGGGAGGGACGCTGGAGGGTTATCCCATATGACGTGCTCCCTGACTGGCTGAAAGACAATGACTATCTGCTGCACGGCCATAGGCCGCCTATGCCCTCCTTCCGGGCCTGCTTCAAGAGCATCTTCCGCATCCACACAGAAACTGGCAACATCTGGACCCATCTGCTTGGTAAGCAGTGTGGATGGGGGAAGTTGAATTCTTTTGTCTCCTTAGTGCCAAGGGATCATATAGCCTGTGTCCATGGGAAGGAAGAACAACAAAGTTGTTGTGGTGGACAGCTGGCATCAACCAGTGGGCTTCATTGACTCTTGATCACTGATCTTTAAGACTGGAGGAGGAAGGCCTAGAAACAGGAAAAGAAATTGGAACTAGGTGTTCTTATGACCCCTGGCAGAACTTTCCTGGATGAAGCAATTCCTTCTACAGGCAGACCTGGTTTCATTGAGCTTTCCTTTATTGCACTTGGCAGATACTATGTTTCTTACAAATTGAAGGTTTGTGACAACTGCGTGGAGCAAGTCTGTCAACACCATTTTTCCAACAGCATTTGCTCTCATGTCTCTGTCTCACATTTTGATACTTCTTGCAATATTTCAAACATTTTCCTTACTATTATGTTTGTTATGGTGACTGTGATCAGTGATTACAACTCTCTGAAAGCTCAGGTGATGATTAGCATTTTAATTAAGGTTTGTACAATTTTTTAGACATAATGCTATTGCACACAACAGACTATTGCACAGTGTAAACATAACCTTTTTGTGCATCTGGAAAAAGTACATTTGACTTGCTTAATTGTGATGGTCTCTTCACTGTGGTGGTCTGGGACTGGACCCACAATATCTGGGATCTGCCTGTATTTCATAAATTCCATTGTCAAAATGCCAACATTTTTTAAAATGCTCTTTTTGTCAGGGTTTGTATCACTGGTTTTCTTTTGAGCTTTTTGCACTGCAGTTTCCACTGCAAAACCCTCCATAGTTGGAATACTTATTTAATACTGTCAACTCTAAAAGTATACGTACTCCCATTTTCCTCAGGCTTTTTTTTTCTTTTCTCTCCTGTAGGTTTCGTGCTGTTTCTCTTTCTGGGAATCTTGACCATGCTCAGACCAAATATGTACTTCATGGCCCCTCTACAGGAGAAGGTGGTTTTTGGGATGTTCTTTTTGGGCGCAGTGCTCTGCCTCAGCTTCTCCTGGCTCTTTCACACCGTCTATTGTCATTCAGAGAAGGTCTCTCGGACTTTTTCCAAGTGAGTTGAAAGGATGTCAGGAAGGGAAGTTCATGTGCTATTGTCACATCTTGTGCTCCAGGTGTTTACTGGGCACTAGAAACTCCAACTCCTAAAGATTCCTGGATGTGCCAGAGGAAAGGCTTTCTATTTTGTGGGTGCGGTAGCGTGATGAAGCTTTTCTCTTAACTCCTCCATGAAAAAGTTCACTGCAGCTTCTTCAACAGGCAGAGCCCAGTCGTGGGGTATATTTTCTACCTGTGCGGTGTTCACTGTTCTCCATGCAGCCTGGGGTGCCAGTGGGCTGCTGTCCAAGACCCCATCCCTGGTCCTATCTCACCTTCCTGTTGGCCTGAGCCAAGGCAGGGTGTGGTGGAGTGTCCTGTGCTTCGCTCTGCTAGTGCTCCTACCCACCAGCTGAGTAAAGCTTATCTTCACTGCCCACGCGTTACTGAAAGCCCCAGATGTCTGTCATCTAATGCACTGCACAGTCCCCAGCCCCAGCCTAGGGCTCTGTTTGGCTATAGTGGTGTTACTGGTTTTGGCAGTGGTGTTGGGTTATTTTCTTTTCAAGACACCAGTTAACAGGAATATATTTCCATCATTGAAAAAGTCAACTGGAACAGAACAGTACCCCTTAATAATACTCCCAACTTAAGGGTGTTTTAGAAGTCAGCTCATCAGAACTGGGGAATATTCGGAGCCCTTCCTGAGTGTAAAGCTAGAGGCCCACTGGATTGTGACAGAACTCCTACATTTAAGTATCACTTGGGGGAGATATGGCTGTTCACAACCAGAGAAGGGGATAAAGGTCTGTGACCAGGGATTGCTAGAAACTCTCTACTGCAAAATAGGAGTGATGGACCTTGTGGAATTTTGATCCAGGTTGTAGGATAGATTGTACAGGAGATGCGGGGAGACTGGGGATGGTCAAACCTGGGAGCAGGTGGGGAACAGAAAGAACCAGGTAAACAAACATAGGAATTCTTCTTTTCTCCTACTGGTTCATTTCCTTTCTGTGTCTCTTTTTTTAGACTGGATTATTCAGGGATTGCCCTACTGATTATGGGGAGCTTTGTCCCCTGGCTCTACTACTCCTTCTACTGCTCCCCGCAGCCACGGCTCATCTACCTCTCCATCGTCTGTGTCCTGGGCATCTCCGCCATCATTGTGGCACAGTGGGACCGGTTTGCCACTCCTAAGCACCGGCAGACAAGAGCAGGTGGGTAGGAAGACATCGTGTAGACCTCACAGGTAATTTGGACCCTGAGCCAAATAGGCTTGACCCTGGGCCTGCAGTTCAGGATCTGCAATTTCAGGATACCATCCAAACCCTGATTTGTGTTTGGAACCTTCAAAACAGCACAAAATCTCCCCCAAATGTCATACTATTTCGATAGAATGCTAATAGGACAGATAATTATCAAGCTGGTCATTTAGCTCCCAGTATAGAAATGACTGCTTTTAAGTTTGGTTTGGGAAAGTTAGAAGATGTACAAAGCACAGTCATTTTAGTGACCTGAATGCTTAGCACTCAAAACAAGGGGTTAAAATTAAAACGCCTATAGTTACTCTTCTAAGGGAGTGGAAGGCTTGACTTGGTGAATAAAATACCTTGAGTATAAGCACTAGTCACAACCAGTGTAGTAGCTACAAGCATCAACACCCTTGTGTTGTCTCATCTAGGCTCGTACTTTAAGCTTTATTACTTGGAGCAGCAGGTCAGTTAACCACCAGTCTTCAGTTCCTTTAGCCTCTTAATACCTTAATATTTCAACCTTCAGCTAAAAGAATATACATCAAGCACCCACCATGTGCCAGGCATTGTGCTGTAACAAAGGCACCTTCAAAAAAGAGAAGGTGGTCTCTGCCCGCCAATTCCATATAGTGTGGCGGTGTTGAGACAAGTCCCAATCTCCTTTTCTGACCTTATTTCTGTGTCCCACTGACAGCTTCTAATCTGGGTGAATCTTTCTATTTGGGGGGTCAGAGTCCTGATTACTTACCTCTTTTATGATCTTAATGGGAATCCTGTCCTAATCCTCTGTGACTTGCAAGCCCCATGAGGCTTTGCCATTCAGGTTTTATACCCAAGTCAGCCATTGAGAGGTTTTGTTTTGTTTATTGAAGTATATAGTTGGTATACAATATTATATTGGTTTCAAGTGTACCACATGCGATTTGACAGTTATCTATGTTATTAAATACTCCAGTAATTGCAGTTACTATCTGTCAACATAAAAAGGTATTACCATATTCTGTATGCTGTATTTTTGCATCAGGGTTTGGGCATATCATTTTTGTGCAGGCTTCTTAACAAATAATTAAAAAGGTGAGATGTTTGTCATTGGTGTCCACTGGTGTGCACATACACAGCCTTCTTTTCTTCCTGGATGTTGAAGAAGTATCTGCAACTGTTAACCATCTTGTGGCTGAATTTCCTAAATATGTACTGTTCACCAGAAAATAGCTAATTATCATGACATTTGAATTGCAGTGTAAGACAGCATTGCCCTCCAAGGCAGCTGTCTCCTTGCTTGACGATTTTACATCTGCTTTGTTCAGGAGTGTTCCTGGGACTTGGCCTGAGTGGTGTTGTGCCCACCATGCACTTTACTATCGCTGAGGGCTTTGTCAAGGCCACCACAGTGGGCCAGATGGGCTGGTTCTTCCTCATGGCTGTGATGTACATCACTGGGGCTGGCCTTTATGCTGCTCGCATTCCTGAGCGCTTCTTTCCTGGAAAGTTTGACATTTGGGTAAGAAAAGACTCCTTGAATGGGGCCTGTGATGCTAAGTGACCAGCCCAAAGTTACAGGTCTGAGTAAAAGGCTGTAAGAGACATAGAGATCGGGTGTAGTGCTTGGGGTACACACACACAGGGTAAAATAGGAATGGGGGATAACCAATACTAACACTTTGGTGTATCTCAGGACTTTTTCTTTTTATATATAACAAATATATCACTTCCATAACATAAAAATTTTTAAGCAAAAACTGGAAGAGGCAAGTGCTTTCTCCCCCTTATTTCAGATCTCTCCTTGCCATCATCCTAACTCTCTCCTCTGTATTCCCACAGTTCCAGTCTCATCAGATTTTCCATGTCCTGGTGGTGGCAGCAGCCTTTGTCCACTTCTATGGAGTCTCCAACCTTCAGGAATTCCGCCATGGCCTGGAAGGTGGCTGTACTGATGACTCTCTTCTCTGAACCTTCCCACCTGGGGGGTGGAGGAGGAACTTCCCAAGTGCTTTTAAAAATCACTTTGTTGACATGAGAGGAAGAGTCTGAGCTGTCTGTTTCTAGGAGAAGCCTCTTAGAAAACTCAGTACCAACCAAGCTTCAGCCCACTTCACACCCACGGGGCAATAAAATTTCCATTTCCCTAGCTGAGGGAGGTGGGGGTGGCCAGACTTAGTCATGCCCCTCGGCAGTCCCCCTCCTCAGCAAGGCAACTATCGTCCTTCACAGAGACAGGACTTTGAAGCTCATGTTGAGATTTTTACCCCTCCTCCAACCATTTTGGCAAAAAATGATAGACTGGGACTCTTCAGAAATTCTGTTTCTGGAAGAAAATGTCCCTCCCATACCCCCATCCATACTTTGTAACCTGGCTATAACAGGCCATCCATTTTTGTAGTACACTTTTCAAAAACAAGTATAACCTGGTCCCATCTTTTAGGGCCCGGACCTGCTCACACAGCAGAAGGAACAAAACCACCAGCTTGGACATAGCCCAGCTAATCATGGAAGTCCAGGCTTCAGATAACTTGATTTTTAATTTTTTTTTTCTTGGCAGAGTAATGTAAAATTAAAATGGGGAAAGATATTTAATATTTAATACTAAGCTTTAAAAAGAAACCTGCTATCATTGCTATGTATCTTGATGCAAAGATTATGGTGATAATAAAAGAAAGTGCAGAAGGCACTTGGCAGTCAGAGATTCAGCGTGTGTGGTCTCAACTCTTTGCACACAACTCCAAAGGATGAAAATGAGTTAAATAACTCCGGATTCTGCTGAGACACAAATCTGAATCATTGGCATTGACACGCTGGCATATGCAGGCCAGTGGATGAGCCTGATTGAACCCTTAGCATCGGTTTCTCAGAACTTTATTTTTCTCTACTTATTGCACAGACATTTTATTAGATAAATTAGTATGCTATTGTAGTATTCAGTAATTACAAGTTTCTCAAAAGTGTTGGGACATAGCCCTTGTGAATATTGAAGGTCTTTTAGTCACTACTTTAGAGTTTAGTTCTTCTAAAACTGCCTTGCTCATCAAGAGGTTATTCCACACCTTTCTGTGCCTTTTGAATTGTACTCAACCCGACGTGAGTTCTGTTCATTGGATAGCGCAAGGCCCACCGTAGTCACTTCCAAGCTGATGTTGGCACTTAGATGGGAATCTCTTGAGTTACAAAGTTGGGTGTTCACTTCAAGAGCCACATTTGTACAACTGGGAAAACAAATTATTTTGTAAAAAATGATCGAATGAGGCCAACAGGAAAAATTTCTCCACCTCAAGTGGTCATCAGGGAAATGTAAATTAAAACCGAAGCGATAAACCACTTCACTCCTACTAGACTGGCACAGATTAAAATCCTAATGCTGAATGTGGATGTGGATGTGGAGCAGAAGAGATGCTGGTAGAACGGCATCACAAGGACACTGCACGCCTGCGTGGAGTCTACACGTTAGAACCTTCAAACATTTCGTGAAACAACACATTACAAGATGAGATTCATCTGATATCTAAAGTTACTTCATTTTTTCAAATGCCGGTTCTGACCCACTAAATTGTTTCATGATTCCTTAATAGGTTGCATCACACTTTGAAAGACGCTACCCTTAGCTTGTACCTCGCAGCTGTATGTAGTACAACCTGCTACAAAGGAGCCTCATGGCCAAAACTGTTGAATGGAAAAATACGTCTGAGCTCGTTCGTATGATGAAACACTAGCTGTGAAAATTACAGTGCCAAGCAACCGACATAGTTGAGTCTGACATAAGATTTGAAGAAAGCCACTTAGAGAAGAACCTATCTGGCATGATTGCATTTATGAAAAGTTAAGAAATTTGCAAAATTAATGATAGTTTAACAAATGTTAACTCAGAAAAATGGTTACCTCTAAAGAGATAAGAACAGGGTGTTTCAAAAGTCAAGCTTCTGTTCTTTTTAAGTACATGATGAGTATCTGGATGTTCCTTATGCCGTGATTATTTCTTATTTTTCTTGCATATGTGCAATAAATACAACTTTAATACAGTACAATAAAAAATTTTTTTAATGTAATAAAAACAAATAGAAGTTTGAAAAAATACTAAGGAGCTCCTGCCGACCACCAATTTCCCCCAGTGCTGTGTTTGGCCTGCGCAGTGGGAACCGTCACTGGCAGCTCAGGAGCCGCTGGGCTCTTGGTAGCAGCATGTGCTTCCCAGTGCGCCTGTCCCTGCCTAGCCTGCTTCCCTCACCAGAGCCACCAGCCTCACCTCTGGAGGCTGCTGGGCTGGCAGCCACTTGTGTAGAACAGGAAGGAAATAAACCACATCTGCTCCAACTCCATTTTCTACAAGAAGAAATACTAAGATCCACAGCGCTAGTGTGTGTGTCCTCACTTTTCAAGATTGGACAGGACCAGGGAAAGAGGATCTGAGAAAACATTTATTGAGCATCTGCTTTGTATTTTCATGTCATTTTATATCTTTTTAACCCCGAGAAGTAGGTAATATCCCATTCCACAGATGAAGAAATTAAGGCCCCAAAAGAACAAAACTTTTTCCTAAGATGACAGACTGGATTGGAGTCAGTATCTGAATCCAGAACATTCTGATTTAAACCCCACATTCTAAAGCCTCAGATCAACTCCCTTTTGCTTCTGATTTCAGTATCTTCCCTTGCCTTTATCAGAACTGCTAACTAGCAGCAAGTGAAATGTTGCCTTCTTTCTCTAACTGCGTGCCTACGGTTCATTCGCTTCTTAAGTACTTGCTGAGGATCTGCTGTATGCTCAGCACTACAGGAGAACAATTGATCACAAAAACACTGATGAGCAGTGACTCAAGAAAGGCCGAAAATAAAAGCTTAGACTCTGACTCCTTTCCTAATAATAAATTTAAAAAATAGGGGAGAGACTAACATCTCTGTAGAGCATCCTTTTTCAATTTAAAAAAGAATTTTGGGAATAATTGTAAACTTAAATCATTGAATGCTCTGTTAGTCTGGTCCTCAGGGAAGCATGGGCCGTGATGAGATTAAATATGCAAGGGTTTTATTCGGGGGAATGCTTATGTGTAAAAGATAGTAGAAAGGAGCCAGAGATGGCTGGGAGAGCCATAGATTGCGATGCAAGTCTTAACCCCCATGAAGGAACAAGGGCGAGAAGGTTGGAGAAGCGTCCTAGACTGTCCTGCAATCTAAGAAAGGTTCAGCAAAGCCCTTTGGGAAAAGTTCTTGATCGAAAGTCCTTGATCTGCTGACAGACGATTCCCATCTTCCTCAGAAAGGGTCAGCCTGAGTATCTCTGCTATCCCTGGTCAGGGGCAGAATCATTCATGTGGGAGGCCTGATGTGGGCCTGGGGGCAAATTCAGCAATGACTTCCAAAGCAGCAGCTGACACCCTTTAATTACATTGAATGAGTGAGAGGTGCATTCTGCTGTCCACCATGCTCTGGTGGTGCAAAAATGCAATGTATTCTGCCTTGCGGGTTTAGAGATTCAACCTGTATTCTATGTTCTTGATCTAGAGTTCCAAGGCAAATTTCCTGTTTTCCTTTACTGAAATCCTTTAGTCAGTATGAACACCCAGAATCACCCAGGGGTCCAAACCACAGAGGCAGGGTGATATAATCAACCTGATTGACTCACCTTATCCAGACCCAGCCCTCCAGAATGGACCTAAGAGACAGCATACATTTGGGCTGTAGGGTATTGGGGTCAGACATCCAAATGACTGGAAATAACTCTTATATGGGAAGGACAGTATCCCCATAATTTAAAGACCCAAGACATGCTAGGACTGTACCCCTGAAGAAAATAGAAGCCTGAAGTAGTTCCCCCAGTGTACTGGCTCTCTTGCTAGCTTTCTCCATCTTTCATTTTCTGGGAAAGGGGTGGGCATATTCTAAACAAAGACTCTCTAATAAGTTCTCCCTCATATATGGAAAAATTCTCAGTTTAGCAACCAGGAATTAGGCATTATCATTAAAGTGCTATTTTGAGTCCAGAATACAAGGGATTGTGTTTGTTTTTTATTTAAATAAGTACATATTTTTAATTCACATGACAAAAAGCCCACAAGGCACAAAAAGAGAGGGAAAAATCTCCTTTCCACCACTGTGTCCCAACCAACCAGTTCCTCTCTCCAAAGAAACCAATGTTAACCACTTTTTCTTCTTTCCAGATGCATTTTATACATTTAAAAGCAAATATGAATGTATTTTCCCAACCTTTTAACACAAATAATAGCAAACTATACACTCTGTTCAGAATTCCTAATACTGGATTGTATGGGTATACCATACTTCATTGAGCCAGTCCTCTACTAGTGGACATTATAGTGGTTTTCACTCTATCCTGTAAACAACCTTGTACACACATCATTTTACATGTGCATGAATATAGATGAAGGATAAATTTATAAAAATTGCTCAAAGGATACAGGCATTCTTAATTTTGGTGAACTTTCCCCAAATGCCCCCAACAGAACTTGTACAAATCCTGCAGTGCCATCCACAAAGTGTCAGGGATTAATTTTAGATCAGATAGTATGATATGAAAGATGGAAACACTACATAAAATTAAGATTGCTACCCACTTGGCTATAGTTTTATTATCCCTGGAGATCAAAGCCTCCCAGAGGGACCCAGTACAGTAGTTATCTGTGGTTTCACTTTCCGTGGCTTCAGTTACCTGTGGTTAATCACAGTCCGGAAGCAGATGATCCGCCTATATCAGCAGGCCAATAGTAGCCAAATGCTACATTGCAATGCCTGCGTGATTCACCTCACTTCATCTTATCGCCTAGACATAAAAAACATCTCACATCCCCACAAGAAAGGTGAGCACAATACAATAATAGTTTTAGAGAAAAGACCACATTCTCATAACTTTTATTACAGTGCATTATTACAATTTACTCTATTTCATTCATTATTATTGTTTCTCTCTTACGGCGCCTAATTTATAAATTAAACTTTATCATAGGTACGGGTGAATAGGAAAAAACAGTACACGTAGAGTTCAGTACTATCCTCGGTTTCAAGCATCTACTGGGGGTCTGGAAATTATACCCCCTGCAGATAAGGAGGAGGGGGAGGCTACTGTATAATCGGTCACAATAGTTATTTTGGATATTCATATAAATTGAGTCAAGGAACCTCCTTCCCTTCTGAGAAACCCAGGTAAGTGTGCCAAAATCGATTCGAAGCAAAATTCCTAACTAGAACACTTAGCACCCATGGGCTAGTGAAAAATCAGCAGAAGCCAAATACTGGGACTTCTAAGAAGATCCTCTGCAATTTCCTTCAGTGTCCAAGTTCTAGTGGCCACAATTTCCTTCTACTTAACCGTCCCGAGTGCCCGCAGCAGCGCACAATCACTTCAGGGGCGATGATGCGCCCCATTATGATTCAGCGAATGCTGAGGTCAGGGGATCGCAGGGCTAAGACGATTCTCACCACAGCAATGGTCAGCTGGAAAATGCCATTGTGACAGCGAAGAAACTTGAGGCCTCCGTGGGTTTTCTCGATGTAAGAGGGTTCCTGAATACCTGGCAGGGGAAACACCCTACTCAGTTCCTTAGTTTAGAAATATCTGGAGTCCTCTTTAGCCTGCCCTGTTTCTGAGCCTTGGGGAGAATCTCCATCTCCGTCAATTCCCCAGCTCGGGGGCCCGTTCACCCGGCAGGCGCTGCTCGGCACTGTCCTGCCCGGCGTATTCCTCCTCGGCTTTCTCTAAGGCGACGGAAGTCCGGCTCCGGAACCGGCGGGTCACGTGACGCTGCTCCCCACGTGACTCTGGTCTGCGGGGTGGGGTGGGTGGTCCTCGAGCGGTCTGACGTCATCACGCCGCGCGGCCGCGGGAACCAGAGCCTGGACGACCACAGAGACTGCTCCAGAGCCTCCCTGCCGGGACGGCGGCGGCGGCTGCGGCGGCACTTCGGCTCCTCCGGAGTCGCCTGCTGGCCCCGCGCCCCACCATATCCCCACGGGCGGGGAACGGGCCCGGTGCAGCCGGGTGGTCCCGGGAGCGGAGGTGAGTGGCACCCAGGTGGTGGCAGTCAGCCCTTCCCTTCCCACCCCTCCACTCCCGGCTGTGGCCCTTCCCCCACCCGTCGGCTCCCAGCGAGTTGGAACGGGAGACGCCCGGGAGAGGAGGAGGCCGGCGGCTTCTGGCATCCGGGGCCCGCCTTTCAATTCCTCTGAACCGCGCCCCTGCACTACCTCCACCTGGCGGTGCCGCCTCTCTTCCCGTACTGTCAGGGAGGCGACTTTTCCTTTCCTTCTCAGCTTCCCCCTGGAATTTCGCCTTACCAGATTTGGACGCAACCTCCACCCTCCACCCTCCACCCCACCTACCCACTCCCTTCCATGGAATCTTCCACGGTGGAACCCTTCTATTCAGATGTTAATGGAAGTCCTAGAATAGATCATCTGAAACAGGTGAGGGTGGTGGATGTGGCCGAGACTGCCTGGGGAGGCAGGAATTCCCAAGGAGGAAGCCCACACTACACCAGTGTTACTGTCAGTTTTGACGCGGAAGCTGTTAAGCCCAGTCATAAACAGCCCTGCGGGTAGCCCCCAGAAAGTCTTCACAGTAAATGGGCATTTGTTCAGACCTTCGTTACATCTCCGGAGTTGAAACAAAATTGACTTAATGAAAATGTTTTTGAAAAGCATCGTATGCTTTGATAAATCACCTCCTTTTCTGTAAAATGGGTCTTGCAGAGTGGTTACAGAATAACACGCTACTGTAAACAGGAGTAGGTGAGAATCTATATGTGGTTTTTGCTATTCAAAAATTATGGTTGTGACTTGTGGACTCTTGAAGACCGGTGTTTTTCTTAGATCATTTTAGGAAGTTTGGGGTTCCATGTAAGAGGAACTCTCTTGTAACTGCCCTATTTGGTTCCCCAAAAATTGCCCTTGAAGCAAAAAAAAAGAAATAGTGTGACTAAAGCCTGTCAACAACCAAGAATATACTTCTGACACTGGGTTTTTTTTTTTGATATGTAGACTATTACTGAGTTCATGTAATTGATGCATACAAGTGAATTTTGCAAGTGACTGGCTATGGCAGTAAAATTAGTAGTGGAGTTTTGGTAAGTTTCTATCCAAATAAATCTCTTTGTTGCCATGTAGAATTACTACAAATACTGATTTTTTAGTGGTGATGGGCATTTACTAATACAGTAGGAAGACCCTTCTATAGAAGAGCTTCAATAGTTTAATCAAGTGAAAGTCTAGATAAGAATGCATGGTTTCCATTATTAAGTGTAGGTATTGGGACCTCATTTGAAGTGTTCATTTTAAGAAGAAATCTAGATTTATGTGGAAGCCATAATAAATAATTCTTTGCATACTTCCTTAGAAAAAAGTTCATTTTCACTGACTGTATTCTTTATTGCTCTAAGTTGAATGCACAATTTTTTTGTTTCTTGAATTCAGTCACTACACATCTGTCAACAACTGCTAGGATATAACAATATATGAAACAGGTTCCCCACCATCTAAATACTTACCCACTTAATCTATTTACAGTATTAAATAATAGTGATAATCATACCTTTTAAGAAATTTTACCTTTTCATTTTATCGTTTAAGGTGACAGCTTCGTGAAGGTATGCAGGACATGTATAGTTCCTATCTACAGTAGAGTTTTGATTATAATAAGTGTCAAGTGGTAGGAGCACTCAACAGTGGAAGAAGGGATCGTTTCTACTTGACATAATTTTTAGATCATGGTAGTAATGCCAGGAATAGGAGTGCTTTCTACTTGTGGTTTTTAGGTCTGAGGAAGCCTTCTTAAATGGTACAGCTAAGTGAGGATGTTCAATTTTCTATCCTTCAAATACATGCATTGTTGTTTTTTTTCTGTCTTGTAATTGCAGAGCCAAGGACCCCTTTCATTCCTTCTCCATATTGCTTGATGGGAGGCATTATGGCCCCCAAAGACATAATGACAAATACTCATGCTAAATCCATCCTCAATTCAATGAACTCCCTCAGGAAGAGCAACACGCTCTGCGATGTGACTTTGAGAGTAGAGCAGAAAGACTTCCCTGCGCATCGGATTGTGCTGGCTGCCTGCAGCGATTACTTCTGTGCCATGTTCACGAGTGAGGTGAGTGGCAAATCGTCTCTTCCGCAGCCGAAACTCACACATGTAAACTTGAAGTTGTCTCATTTCATTCAGATAGTAGAAGTTTCACGTAATAGTGAATTTCTCTAGTACGGTGATTAGATGGGTAGACTCTGGATAAGATCTGCCCCTTGATCATGCCTTAGTTTCCTCATCTTTAAATCAGGGATAATAGTAATACACAATAGCATATGGTTATTAAGACAGTTCTTTGAGAAAATTACATATAAAGTGCTTAGAACAATGTCTAGCTTGTGACGAAACACAAATGTCTATTGGATTTTACTTACTGTTTCTTAAATTTGTTTGCCTGTTTTCTCCCTAAGTTTAATACCTTAAGTGGCTACTGGGGGGATAGGGAGGAGGGAAGGAAAGAAGAGTGGGACTCTTCCTAACAGTATACGAAGAAAATCAGTATTCATTCTACCAGTGTAGATTCTAGGGTAATTTCAAAGAAGAGGAGGACTACTGAATGAATGACTGTATAGATACATGAAGTAAAACTTGGAAAAAGATACTGACTCTGGAGTATAGCAGTTGACAGAGGAAATGAGGAAAAGGTTGGCTTGACAAGAAGAAAGGTGGTGCTCACAAAAGAGTAAGAAAGACTTTTAGTAACTGGCAGAACACTTAAAGTCTAGAGGAAGGCTGGTTACTACTACATGACGAGGTACTCTTTGAAAGCTGAAAAGAAGAGCACTGCATTTTGTTTTTCAAGACCTCAAGTCTGATTTTTAAATTTTAAAAAGATTATCTTGATTTCATTTTTTAAGCTTGAGTGGTGAGAATGCCAGTGCTTATTATATCATTTATCTATACTTAAACATATGCCTGAAGTATTTCCTTATGGTAACACTTTTTTTTTAAATCTTTTTAACCACCAGGATTTTCTTTAATTAGTCCTGTCACTTTAGTAAAGATGCTGCTGCTGGATCTGAAAAGGAATATGCCAATAATGACAATAACTACCTTTCGTGGGCCAGGTTCTGTATCAAGTGACTGTTATATCTCATTCACCCCAAGAGTAGAGGTTATGATCTCATTATACAAATGAAGAAACAGGGTCTCAGATATTAAATGACTTTCCCAGAGTCACATGGCTTACAAGTGCTAGAAGTGGGTGGGATTTACTCGTAGGTTTTCTGACTCTAAATCCCAAACACTTTAACGCCTAGGTCTCCTCAGCCTCTGAAATATGGATAGTCATAATTCTGTTGTCTAATTTTAAAGCCAAAATAGCGTATGATGCTATGAGGCGGTGTTCAGTCATGTGGCTGGTAGGAAAAACCTGGAAACCTGATAGATCATTCCAGCCAATCTAGTCTAGTTTTAGAATGATCTATTGCACTGTGACATTACAGATCCCTCTCCTGTCCTGTCTGCCACAAGATCTGCCCAGGAGCATCGGAAGCAGTTGGCATTTAACTGAGTGAGGAGGGTGTCACCCCACAGCTGCTGAGCTTGAAATGCTAATGGACCAGGACTGCTGACTGCTAATTATATCGTGTGCATCCTGTTCTCTGCCAGCTTGAAGGAAATTAGTCTGTCTGCATTCTTTTCTGCACATCCAGAAATTAGTATGGAGTTCTGTAAGAGAATTCTCATTTTTTCCTTATCAGTGATTATCTTACCATCTGAAAATTCCAGATGGTTTTGTCTTTATTTTTAAGAGTAATTGATATAAAGGAGAGGTCCACAGACTTGGATTATAGGCACAGTTCTCTTGGCAGTTCTTTGTGAACCCTGGCAACCATCTGACTTCACTGGGTTGATCTATAAAATAGTGATGGAACTTGATGGTTTCATTATTCTCTTCCAGCCTTGAAATGCTTCTCAAACATGGTCCAGTTGAAAGATCATGGGAGTGAGACAAAAGGATCTGAGTTTTACCTCTTATAGTTAAGACGTCTTGGCTAAGTCACATAACTTCTTTGAACCTTAGATTATTATATTTTAAATGGCAATATGAGACCTAACTACCTTACCAGATTGCTGTGAGAATCAGATGAAATAATAGTAAATGAGAAACACTCTGAAAAATTGTAAAGCAAAAATAAATGTGAAATGATACTGTAATTGTTCTGTTACTACATAATGAAGTTATTTCCAAATACAAGCAACTTGGCTGATGGGAATATAGTGTTGAGTAAGAAACTTCTGGAGTAAATGTACTTATATATTCTGTTTGTAAATACTTACACTGTGTTAATGTTAAAGTGTTTTTCCAAAATAACATTCTAGTGACTTTTTTAATGTTAGGGATTGATTTTTGTTCTTGGCTTTGGTAAAGAATACTTTTTGATTATTATTCTGGGCTGGTGGAGAAATAGAAAATAATAGGCAGTTCATAATGGAAGTGTACTGGAGTTTTGTGAGTAATTTGAATTTCTGAGTAATTTGAATTAACTAAGGTTAATACCTAGTAATATTTCATAAGGTAATCAATTTTCAGATTATTTACTGTTTTGTAAGGTTGAAGATTTTCATCCTTAGCTAAACAGTTTTCTGTCATTATCTGGCTTCATCAATACAACTCCAAGGATATATTCTAGACTAAATATGCCACCAACAATTCGGTAATCCCAAAATTGATTGAACCCAGTATTTTGAAAAAGTATCAAACAACATTGTATTCAGACAGTGTTGTAGCAGAAGGCCCCTTAAGATGACCTGCATGTTCCTTTTCATCATTACCAAATGTAGTCTAAGGACAGATGGGACAGTATTGGGTAGTCCTAGAGGGCCTGGCGCTATAACCCAAAGGGTCCTCTGCAAGTCATTGAAATTTTGTGTATATTGTAAAAGCTCAGAGACACGAGTCATATGTTCATAGAATTTTTGCATTCTGTGTAATACATCTGTTTGTTTTAATATGAAACAAACTGTTATTATTCACTAGTAAAATAGATATTCCAGGAAGATGTCATGTCACTGTGTGCTCCTGGGTTACATGCAGCTCCCCACTGTTTGAAAAGCTACAAAATATATGCCATAATTGCTTTATACAAATCAAACAAAATAGACCATAATATTTTTAAAGGTGTGTATTCACTTGATATCATTAACATCCCTTCAAACTCTTGAATATGAGATTCTGCCTTTGCCTTGTGAAATTATAACGACCATTATTTCATACCCTTTGAATTTTCAGCTTTCAGAGAAGGGGAAACCTTATGTTGATATCCAAGGTTTAACTGCCTCTACAATGGAAATCCTGTTGGACTTTGTGTACACAGAAACAGTACACGTGACTGTGGAGAACGTACAGGAACTGCTCCCTGCAGCTTGTCTGCTTCAGCTGAAAGGTACAGATGTTAACATTGCTATTTTCATGCCAAGGTAGATCTGGAAATGTTTAAATTGATGGTGTAAACTTAATCGGGAAATCGTGGAGACAGAGTGTGGGTGTGTTTACTGCCCAGGGCACAGAAGATCAGATTTCAGTTGCAATATAAAGGAACCTTCCCAGATGTGAGTATTTGGATCTTTAGAAGAGATTGTTTACACCTTCTCTGTTTTTAAAAAAATGGAGGAAGGGATAATAGATGTGTTTTCTCATTTATGAACACAATAGTCCTGCAAGAAAACACAAGAAACTGATGCTATTCATTGCATATGTGGGTGGGAACTAGATGGCTAGGTGGGCTGGGAGGATAGGGAGGCTAGTCATGGTAAACCATTTGTACCTGTAATTTTTTTGAATCATATAAATTATCTGTTAAAAATGTAAATTGACACACAAAAATGAAAATAAAGTTTTCACAGGTTTAGAGATGGTCTCCCTTCTAGTTCCCAGTCTGTTTTTCTTAACTTGTAATGATATTTCTGTTATTTCCAGTTTTCCTATACACATGATTGAACATTTTCAGTTTTTAATATATGATTGAAACAGTGTGAAGCTTTTACATTAGTGCACCAGCTATAAAATTAAGTTTTTACACTGAACTTTTCAATTAGAGAAATACGAAATTGTTATTACTATCTCCTGTTTTTCCTTCACTGGAGTCTTTTAGTAAGTCTTCATGTAGAGTAGAAACTAGATACATTGTGATGAATTATAATTGGTTTTATAGCTTCATTCCCAAGAGTTTTAAGGTATTTTTTTTAATTGTGCACTGTGCATAGAAGCAATTCGTCTTGCTCTTCTTGTTCTAAAACTGAAGCAGAGACAGTTGTAAAGGCCCTGCTGAAGGTCACATGGCATGTAAGGCAGAAACAGGATTTGAATTCCTTAAGCATAAAATTCCTAGTCTGATTCTTAGATGCTGAGCCAGGGTTCCTCTGATGCAGTGTAGAGATGTCACAGTCCAAGAATACAGACCAGTCCATACCTGACCAAGTATCCTGATGTACTCACTGTGTGTTTGTCCTAGGCGTGAAGCAAGCCTGCTGTGAGTTCTTAGAAAGTCAGTTGGACCCTTCTAATTGCCTGGGTATCAGGGACTTTGCCGAAACTCACAATTGTGTTGACCTGATGCAGGCAGCTGAGGTTTTTAGCCAGAAGCATTTTCCTGAAGTGGTACAGCATGAAGAATTCATTCTTCTAAGTCAAGGAGAGGTGGAAAAGCTGATCAAGTGTGACGAAATTCAGGTACAGCTTTGGTTTGATACTACAATTTCTTTAAAACCGGGCCATTACAAAACTTGGAAAAGCAAAGAAGTGTTTCTCTAGTAGGACTTCCTAATCAAGGGTCTATATGGGCTCCAGAGGTTTCATTAAATGCCCCTGAAATTATATGCCAAATTTACTTGCATATTTATGGGAGGGAATTTGCCACCTTTCTCAATGAATTATGTGATTCCAGTGGTTACAAATCACTATTAACAGACTGGAATAAGCAGAAATTGGAAGTAGAACATTTCTCTATTACCCATTCACTCATTTTACAAACATTTATTGAGAACATCTAGTGTGTAGCAATCACTATACCAGGCACTGTGGATTCAGAAGTGAGAAAAAGACACAGCTCTTATTTTTCAGAGAATTCACTGTATAGAGGTAGAGGCAGACAAATAGATGAAAATTATTATAATAGAGTGTAATGATAATGAGCCTATTCAAAGTGAGGAAATGATATAGAAGAAAGAATAAATCTTTTGGGTTCAAAGTGGATCAAAAAGGAAGAGACTAAAGTTTGCAAATCATAAGCAGGGGCCAGATCATAAGTGTCTTACATGAGTACGAGGGAAGGGAAGGAAGGTCCACATTCACTGGATGTTAAGGAAGAGAGCCTCACTTAGCAGAAGCCAAATGCCTGGGCCCGGGCACACATCCAGTGACTTAACCCACAAGGAGAGTCTTAGCTAATACTAATTCCAAATCGTAGTATCAGGAGGTTAGCAGAGTTGTTACTGCATATGGGTCTGTAGTTAGTCTAAGAATCAGAGTGGGAAGTCCAACGTAGGACTATTAGATATCTTTGAAGCCGGTGGCATTAATCTCCAGTGGTCCAATTCTTTATTCTAGTTAGTAGCTCCTAGAAAATACCTAGCAGAGCCCAGTGGATCAAAGTCAACCTATTGGGTTTTGTTTCCCCGGTTAGGAGAAATTCAGTTCTGTAGGAAAGCAGAGAGTTTGGTTTTATTCCCCTTCTCTCCTCAGGTAATAATAACAAGTGTATTTTAAAATAGTGGATTCCCAGAAGCTAGTGGCACCTCAGTTTAAACAAGAGATACATGGAAAAGAGTCAAAATTTGACTAATATTCTAAGTGCTGTAGGAGGGATTTTCTACTTAAAGAAATCCTGTATTTTCATAAACCAAGTGATATTCCCTGATTTATTTTGTTAAAAAAAGGATTTTCATGTAATATAACAAGTCTTAAATAGATTTTCTGTTTAGCCAACTTTTTCTTAACACCTTTCCCCAGTGAGTGACTTCTCTGAGGAAGAATTGATCAGGGCACGTTGGTGACGTTTCCAGCAAATAAGAATTATTTTCCGGTTTGGTGTGCTGTTGCATACCAGGCCAGGGAAGCTGCTGTTACAGAGGCTGCTGGGCCAAGTCTTTGCTGAAGTTTTGTTCTTATCCTCACAATGTGGAACATTGTGTCCATGCACTGAAATGCCAGGTATAGCAAAATGACTCATTCTTCACTTGGAGACTGGTAATTTGCTAGAATATCTTGATTTTTCTTGATTTGTCCATACCAGGAAATCACTGAATAGAATGAGCCCTGCAGACTTGTAGTTCACTGCATGTAATAACAACAGAGCTACCATTACTCAGCAGTTACTTCTGGTTCATTTATCAGCTATTTACTCAGCACTTGGATCTTTGCACCCAGAATGGTTCCAGGTGCCAGGGACCCAACTGTGAACAAAACAGACAAAAACCCTATACCCTGGAGTTTCCATTCTGGTGGCACCATTCTTGGTTTGTTTGTTTTTTAATCTGATTTCATTCTTAACACTCTCTGTGCCTTTCAAGGATAACCAGTGTACCACAGCTTGTTAGAGGTAGAGGCAGGACACCTCACCACTAAATTATGAGTGGGCCACCTGGTTAGTTTGTTTCTAATTGACCAAATCAGGAAGCAATCACAGAAGTCATTTATTTTAGAACTAGATAGAAACAGGGAGGGCAAACAGTAAAATAACCTATTTATGCAGAAGCCCAGATGAAACAGCTTGAGCACTCTTGTATCATCTTCCTTAAGTGTCAAGACTGCCCTTTGCTTTTCTTCTGGAAGAACAGAAAATGACACATTTTTTTCTCTTCTATAATACCAGCCTTCTGGTAGGAGGAGATGTCTGAAATCCCCATTGCTAACACTTCCTCTCAATTATGTAAAACAATAGTGCTTAAAACAATGGGAAGTATATATTATGTTGTTTAAAACAACAGATGGGTTTAGTTTTGGGTGTGACATGTGTTACCTAACCACTAATCTTGTTTCCTCTTCTCTAAAATGTGGATAATAGTTGTACTTCATACATAGGGCTGTTCTGAATATTAAATAAGAATGGTAGTGCCTGATACATAAGGAATTCTCTGAAAATTTATTGTGAAGAATTTTTTCACCATAGGTGAAACGTTAAGTTGGAGGTTTTTCCTCCTGGTTTAGTTGTTTCTCTAGTTTTTTCTGTCTTCAGTTACATCAAGGATCTCTGCCCATGACTGAGAAACACCATTTTAAACTGATGTAATTTAAACCTAGAATGTGTCAAGAGTCTAGCATGCAGCTATTTAAAACTCTGTCATTCTTGTATTTAACAAAAATTTTCTTAAAAATCATGGGCGTGGAATTCAAGATGGCAGCATGAGAGGTGAGACAGAGAACTCCTCCCAAAACCACGAATAGTACAAAACAACTAACCCTAAAACAACAACAGGAAAGAAGGCTGAACCAGACTGCATACAGACATCACGAACAGAGCAAACCTCACAAAACAGGCTAACGTACCAAAGCCTTCATCTGGTGGAACCCAAGCCCTCCCCCCACCCCAGCTCACTGGCAGGAGGAAGAGAAACGGATTGCGGAGGGGGTGGAAGCCTGGGACTGCTGAGCACCTAGCCCTGGAGATCTGCTTTGCAAGCAGAAACCTACACTGTGTGGTGCTCTGGAGGTTGGGGAGCTGGGACAGGTGGAGTGCCTGAGAGACTGACATTCCAGCCATTTGTCGAGGACAGGACCCACATCCGCCCACTCTGTGACAGAGGAAAGGCAGGCAGCCTGAGAGGCTTCCTAGCAGCGAGAGGGCTGCTGAAGGGGCAGGGTTTGACGGAGCTTGTTGCGCTAAAGAAGGGATAGGGGGACAAGGTTATCTGGGCATGCTCTGCCCAACAGATTGGAAACTTTGAGGAGATTCAGGCCCTCCATCCCCCTGGCTGGCTACTCAGCTCCAAGGCCCCCACTGTGACACACAGCCTGCTGAGCGTTCCTCCAGGCCTGATAGCACCGGCTCGCAAACTGGCAGTCACTGTGCTGGCATCAGACCAGCCAGAGGGACACCCCACCTACAACAGCTAAAGATGCCAAGCACAGAGGCTTACGCGTCTGTGCTCAGCCCATTGGCTGTGATACTGGAGACAGGCACCACAGACGGGAATCAGGGAACAGATCTTTCCTCCCGCCAGGCACCAGCTCTGCTCCGCTACGACCCCCAACCTCACTCTAGGGGCTGAGCAGCTCCAAAGACTGGAGTTTCTGGGCAATAGAGGGCACCACACACAAATATGAAACGTCAAAAGAACATGGTTCAGACCAAAATTTCACAAACTCCAGAAAAAGGGCCAAATAAAACTGAACTCACCAGTCTTCCTGAAAGAGTTCGAAAGGAAAATCATAAACATGCTTATGGAGGTACCAGAAAAATATTCAAGAACTCAGGAACGAATTTAAGATGGAAATTCAATCATTAAGAAATTCCATATCTGAAATGAAACATACAATGGAGGGATTTAAAAGCAGATTAGATGTAGAAGAAGAGATGGTAAATGGAATAGGAATTAGAGAAGAGGAATACAAAGAAACTGAGGCACGAGAGAAAAAAGAATCACTAAGAATGAAAGAATATTGAGAGAACTGTGTGACCAATCAAAACGGAACAATATTCACATTATAGGGGTACCAGGAGAGAGAGAAAAAGGGATAAAAAGTGTCATTGAGGAGGTAATTGCTGAAAACTTTCCCAATCTGAGGAAAGAGATAGTCTCTCAAGCCATCGGGAAGCACAGATCTCCCAACACAAGGGACCCAAGGAAGTCAACATCAAGACATATAATAATTAAAATGGCAAAGATCAAGGATAAAGACAGACTTTTAAAAGCAGCTAGAGAGAGAGAAAAGATCACGTACAAAGGAAAACCCATCAGGCTGTCATCAGATTTCTCAACAAACCTTACAGGTCAGAAGGGAGTTGCATGCCTCAAACCAAGAATACTCTACCCAGCAAGTGTATCATTTAAATTTGAGGGAGGGATTAAACAATTTTCAGATAAGCAAAAGCTGAGAGAATTTACCTTCCACAAACCACCTCTACAGTGCATTTTGGAGGGACTCCTATAGATGGAAGTATTCCTAACCCTAAATAGATGTCACCAAGGGCTAGACAAAGAGTACAGAATATGATTCATAACATACAAAGAATGGAGGAGGAAGAAAAAGGAGGAAAAGAAAAGAACCTTTAGGTTGTGTTTGTAATAGCATACTAAGTGAGTTAAATTAGACTGTTAGATAGTAAGGGAATTACCCTTGAACGTTTGATAGCCACAAATCTAAAGCCTGCAATGGCAATAAGTACATACCTATCGATAATCACCCTAAATGTAAATGGTCTGAAGGCACCAATCAAAAGACGTAGAGTCACTGAATGGATAAAAAAACAAGACCCATCTATATGCTACCTACAAGAGATTCACTTCAAACCCAAAGACATACACAGACTAAAAGTGAAGGGATGGAAAAAGATATTTCATGCAACTAATAGTGAGAAAAAACCAGGAGTGGCAGTACTTGTATCAGACAAAATAGACTTCAAAACAAAGAATGTCACAAGAGACAAAGAAGGACATTACATAATGATAAAGGGGTCAGTCCAACAAGAGGATATAGCTATTATAAATATCTATGCACCCAACACAGGATCATCTACATATGTGAAACAAATACTGACAGAATTGAAGGAGGAAATAGAATGCAATGCATTCATTTTGGGAGACTTCAACACACCACTCACTCCAAAGGACAGATCAACCAGACAGAAAATAAATAAAGAGACAGAGGCACTGAACAATGTATTAGAACAGATGGACCTAACGGACATCTACAGAGCACTGCATCCAAAAGCAACAGGATACACATTCTTCTCAAGTGCACATGGAACATTTTCAAGAATAGATCATATACTAGGCCACAAAAAGCCTCAGTAAATTCAAAAAGGTTGAAATTGTACCAACCAGCTTCTCAGATCACAAAGGTATGAAACTAGAAATAAATTAGTCAAAGAAAATGAAAAAGCCCACAAACACATGGAGGCTTAATAACATGCTCCTAAATAATCAATGGATCAATGACCAAATAAAAACAGAGATCAAGCAATATATGGAGACAAATGACAACAATAATTCAACACTGCAAAATCTGTGGGACTCAGCGAAGGCTGTGCTAAGAGGGAAATATATTGCAATACAGGCCTACCTCAGGAAAGAAGAACAATCCCAAATGAAGAGTCTAAACTCACAATTAATGAAACTAGAAAAGGAAGAACAAATGAGGCCCAAAGTCAGTAGAAGAAGGGAGATAATAAAAATTAAAGCATAAATAAATAAAATTGAGTAGAATAAAACTATAGAAAGAATCAGTGAAAGCAGGAACTGGTTCTTTGAGAAAATAAACAAAATAGATAAACCCCTAGCCATACTTATTAAGAAAAAAAGAGACTACACACATACACAGAATCAGAAATGAGAAAGGAAAAGTCACTACAGACACCACAGAAATACAAAGAATTATTAGAGAATACTATGAAAAATTATATGCTAACTGAATAACCTAGAAAAAATGAACAACTTTCTAGAAAAATACAACCTTCCAAGACTGACCCAGGAAGAAATAGAAAATCTACATAGACCAATTACCAGCAAAGAAATTGAATTGGTAATCAAAACACTACCTAAGAACAAAACGCCTGAACCAGATGGTTTCACTGTTGAATTTTATCAAATATTTAGTGATCAAACGTTTTCCAAAAAGTAGAAGAGGAGGGAATACTCCCAAACTCATTGTACAAGGCCAACATCACTCTGATACCAAAACCAGGCAGACACCACAAAAATAGAAAATTACAGGACAATATCCCTGATGAACATAGATGCAAAAATACTCAACAAAATATTTGCAAACCAAATTCAAAAATACATCAAAAAGATCATCCATCATGATCAAGTGGGATGTAAGGATGGTACAACATTCAAAAATCCATCAACATCATCCACTGCATCAATAAAAAGGACAAAAACCACATGATCATCTACATAGATGCTGAAAAAACATTTGACAAAATTCAATACCCATTCATGATAAAAACTCAACAAAATGGGTATAGAAGGCAAAGTACCTCAACATAATAAAGGCCATATATGACAAACCCACAGCCAACATTATACTTAACAGCGAGAAGCTGAAAGCTTTTCCTTTAAGATCGGGAACAAGACAAGAATGCCCACTCTCCCACTTCTATTCAATATTGTACTGGAGGTCCTAACCACGGCAATCAGACAACACAAAGAAATAAAAGGCATCCAGATTGGCAAGGAAGAAGTTAAACTGTCCCTGTTTGCAGATGACGTGATATTGTACATAAAAAACCCTAAAGAATCCACTCCACAACTACTAGATCTAATATCTGAATTCAGCAAAGTTGTAGCATACAAAATTAATACACAGAAATCTGTGGCATTCCTATACACTAACCATGAATACCAGAGAGAGATATCAGGAAAACAATTCCATTCACAGTTGCATCAAAAAGAATAAAATACCTAAGAATAAACCTAACCAAGGAAGTGAAAGACCTATATACTCTGAACCACAAGACACTCATGAGAGAAATTTAAGAAGATACCAATAAATGGAAACACATCTTGTGCTCATAGATAGGAAGAATTAATATTGTCAACATGGCCATCCTGCCTAAAGCGATCTACAGATTCAATGCAATCCCTATCAAAATACCAACAGCATTCTTCAGTGAACTGGAGAAAATCGTTCTAATGTAGACTTTTAGGGTGAGTCTTACTCAGTTTGTCATATGTAAGCTCAGGCCAAGTTCCCCAAATGGTTAATTGTATATATCATCTCAAATAGCACAGGGTCCATGCATAGTTGTTCAAATACTAGTTGACAAAGCTCTGAAAAAGCTGCAGTATTCCAGACAATAAGGTAGAGGAAGTTCCTGCCTCACAGGCTTGGGTGGACTGTTTGGGGAACAGCCTTGAGGTCATCAGACAACACTTACAAATAAAAGTTATTTTAAGAGCCAGTTTTGAATAGGACAACAGATTCCTCCTCCTCCTCTTAAATTTTTGAAATGACCAGAAAAAAGTTTAAGAATGGGAAAGATTCTGAAGTAAAAGCCAACTTGTGACCAGTGGTTTATCAGACACTTATCTGTCTTAGATTTTTTACTCAATTTGACTGTAATTGTTTTCCTGGTCTTAGTAAGGTGTGTCTGAGAAAATTGTTTTTCCAACAGCCCATCTATTTCTAAAAGATGGGAAATACTGGTGGTGGGGGTGGGAACAGGAAAAAGAAAGTAATAAGCATGGTTGGTTTTTGAGATTGTGAGATCATTAGAAAAGCAGAGATCCGTGATGTGATATTATATTACACATTTATAGGTGGATTCTGAAGAGCCGGTCTTTGAGGCCGTCATCAACTGGGTGAAACATGCCAAAAAGGAGCGAGAAGAGTCCCTGCCTGACCTGCTGCAGTATGTCCGAATGCCCCTTCTGACCCCCAGGTATATCACGGACGTAATAGATGCTGAGGTAAGTCACGCAAGATGTACAGGATCCAATCCTTGAATATTTCTTAAAAATTAGTCTTGTGTACTCAAAATTGGTTATTTTAATGTAGGCACATAGTTTCCTGGTGCCTGAGAGGGTGATGCTAGGTAGTCTCCAGGTAATTGCTTGGCAAGTCAGGCTCCTGACACAGATGCAAAGATGTGGTTAATTTACATTTTTTGTTGTTTTTTTTGTTTTGCTTGCCCTAAGTGTGTTACATAAGCAACATTGGATGATAAATTTTGTCCTCTTCCACATTAAACATCCGTTGTTCCGAATAGCCCTGAAAGTAATGCTCTGCTTATCATTTCTCTTTGTTTTTGCCCCTGGTGAAGCCAACATAAAAGTAGTTCGATGCATTTTAATATCAACTTGGTTCATATCATTTATTTTTTTTTTTCATATCATTTATTTTTATAAAAGTATTTATAAAAGAGTTTATTGATGAAAGTGGCTCTCCAACGTAAATTATTTGTGGTACACTTTCATGATTTTTACCATATATATATCACATATATTACCTAGACCATACTTCTGATGAACACTGACTTAGACTATGTAGGTAAGGCCCAGATCAATGAGTGTGTTCATTCTTCTGGCCCAGCCCTAGATCTTTTTGGGAGTTAAACTACAGACATGGTTGTTCAAACTAGAGAAGTTTTCGTTAGTGTCACATTTCAAACTTTCTCCTAATTCTAATTTCTTTCTTTCTATGACCCATCCATATACCCTATTTATTTCTTCATATTGTGGTTAGGAACCCAGACGCTGGAGCCAGACATGAACTGAAATCCCCAATCCACTATTCACCTTGCAGTGAGGGAGCCTAACTTCTCTGTATTCCCTCTGAGCTCCTGATGGGGCTCCTCAGTGGCTGAGCCCAAGCAGAAGCCAGAGGGCATGGAAGCCAGATGACACAGGTCCTATAGAGCAGTCTTCTGAGCCAGAGAGCAGAATGGAAACAGGAGCAGAGCGAATCTGGGGCAGCAAATGAGACATGTCAGTACAGAGCTCTATCAGAGATAGACACAGGCATTATAACAGTGCAGTGAACCTTGGGGAAATGATTTTAGACATGATTTCCTTCTTCCTGTCATCCCAGAAAATAAAGGGAGCCTTTTGGTTTTTCCCTTTAAATTTGTGTTAGTTATTATGTACATGTATTTCCATAATCTCTGGAAAGATGTACAAACAAATAAAAGTAGTTACCTGAAAGTCCTAAGGTGGGTGGGGAATATTTCTCAAATACTTCTTTTTATATCATTTGCTTTTGAACCATGTAATATATTGTCTATTCAGAACCAAAAAAAGTTTAATCATTTCTGGAAACCCACAGCATAGTTATTAGCAGCAGCCCTCCTGCAGCCACAGGGCTTGGGAAACTAATTGTCTATATTAATTAAGAAGTGAATTCTTAATATGTGCTATTTATGGTTTTACAATATCAGAGGTGGCCCCTGTAGCTTACTCTGCTGTCCTTTGTGTTCCAGCCTTTCATCCGCTGTAGTTTACAGTGCAGGGACCTAGTTGATGAAGCAAAGAAGTTTCATCTGAGGCCTGAACTGCGAAGTCAGATGCAGGGACCCCGGACAAGGGCTCGTCTAGGTAAGCTGGCATCCTGGCAGAATAAGGTGGTATTTTTCAATTAACCCTTGCCAGGTGACATGATATTGTTGAAAAGAACATTCTATAAGGAATATAGAGACCTTGTTTTGGACCTGTTTTTTTTTTTTTAATTTGGTATCATTAATCTACAATTACATGTGCAATATTATGGTTATTAAACTACCCCCTTCATCAGGTCCCCCCCACCAACCCCATTACAGTCACTGTCCATAAGCATAGTGAGATGCTATAGAGTCACTACTTGTCTTCTCTGAGTTGTATAGACCTCCCCACGCCCCCCCAACATTACGTCTGCTAATCGTAATGCCCCTTTTTTCCCCCTTGTCCCTCCCTTCCCACCCATCCTCCCCAGTCCCTTTCCCTTTGGTAACTATTAGTCCGTTCTTGGGTTCTGTGAGTCTGCTGCTGTTTTTTTCTTTGCTCTTATGCTCCTCATATGAGTGAAATCATTTGATACTTGTCTTTTTCGGCTTGGCTCATTTCACTGAGCGTAATACCCTCTAGCTCCATCCATGTTGTTGCAAATGGTAGGATTTGTTTTCTTCTTATGGCTGAATAATATTCTATTGTGTATATGTACCACATCTTCTTTATCCATTCATCTACTGATGGACACTTAGGTTGCTTCCATTTCTTGGCTATTGTAAATAGTGCTGTGGTAAACATAGGGGTGCGTATGTCTTTTAGAAACTGGGCTCCTGCATTCTTAGGGTAAATTCCTAGGAGTGGGATTCCTGGGTCAAATGGTATTTCTATTTTGAGTTTTTTGAGGAACCTCCATACTGCTTTCCACAATGGTTGAACTAATTTGCATTCCCACCAGCAGTGTAGGAGGGTTCCCTTTTCTCCACATCCTCGCCAACATTTGTTGTTGTTTGTGTTTTGGATGTTGGCCATCCTCACTGGTGTGAGGTGATATCTCATTGTGGTTTTAATTTGCATTTCTCTGATGATTAGTGATGTGGAGCATGTTTTCATGTGCCTGTAGGTCATCTGAATTTCTTCTTTGGAGAAGTGTCTGTTCATGTCCTCTGCCCATTTCTTAATTGGATTATTTGCTTTTGGACCTGTTTTAGATCTTTTATTAATTGAGTCTTCTCAGACAAGTCACTTTACCACCCTGAGCTTTCTTCCCTATTAGCCAAGGATGTCTTCCCTCTCTATTTCACATAACTATTTGGAGGAATAAATGAGATAAAGTGTGTGAAAATGCTTCATAAATAGTCAAGTATTATATGTTATAATTTTATTTCAATATATGTAGAGTCTGTGAATTAGAAATCATTTCAAATGCCATGCAGAAAGTGTTATGTTCCCACTCACCTCTCGCCTCCATATGTTCTTCCCCTCCTAGAATGAAACGAGGAGAGAAAGGTAGCAGTCTGGTATAGAGTGCAGGAGTTCAGTACAGTTGAAGTACAGCGATTTGGGCAGTGATGTGCGATAATTAAGGGCCTGGACTCTGGAGCCAGAATGTGGGGTGCAGATCCCGGTTTGCCGCTTACCCCGTGCAGTAGCTTTGGCAGGACACCTGACCCCTCTGCTTCAGTTGCCTCATGTGTAAAATGGGGATCATCATAGCTTCTGCCTCCAAGGTTGTTTAGAAGAGTAAGTGAAGTAATTTATGTAAAACTTAGAACAGTTCTTGGCTCATAATCCGTGTTACATATATGTTAGCTATTATTAGTTATACATGTTAGCTATTGTTTGAGCAAACAGACCTAGATTCAAATCCCAGTGTCACCAATGACTGTCTGTATGGCCTCGGGCAGGGTATCAGTTCACCTCAGCCTGTACTTCTGCAGTGAGAATATGATTGTCTCTTCTCACTGGGTTGTTGTGGAGCTTAAATGAGATAATGTATGTAAGATGCCTAACACTGTAGCTGGCACATAGTTTAAAGTCCTCAGGTACTACTTCTCTTCCATTTCCTATCCATCCTACTTTCTTGTCCCGAGAGCCTATATTATGTGTAAAATCATTTTGTAGGTTATAAAGTACTCTGTATATACAGGGTAGTGTATTGTTTTTATTATTTCCTTTGCTTGCTCTTGCCTGACTGTGAACACATGCATGCTAAGGTGTTAGTTGATAATTAAGCTGTTCATTGATTGATTTGAGTAAAGCGATGGCTTATCCTCTGTATATTTTTTAATGATATAAGTACTATATGTTGATGTAGAAATTTTAGAAGTACAGAGAAGCAAAAATAAATAAATAAAAATCATCCCTAATCCCACCCCAGAGATACTGATTTTTTTAAAGGGAGCTCTTAGGGGATGATGCTGTTGTGTCAGTTCCTGCAGGATGGCAACATGGGATCTGAATCTCATACGATATGAAAGATACCAGCACAAGATCGTTTGATGGACTAAGCTTGAAAAACCAGGAAAATATTGGAAAAAATTACAGTAAAACATTTGTGCAACTTATGGTTGGAAGCTTTTTTTCTATTTTTAATTGTAAAATACATAACAAAATTTGCCATTTAACCATTCTTAAGTACACATTTCAGTAGTAGTAAATATATCACATTGTTGTACAGCCAATCTCCAGAACTCTTTTTGTCTTACAAACCTGGAATTCTGTACCATTAGGTAACATCTCACCCTTCCTCCTGCCCTTCTGGGTAGGAGCTGTTTTAACTAAAACAAAAACCTAGAGCCCTTCAGGGATACTTTAGTGCATCTATTTCTTTTTCTTAATTGATGGCGAAAGATATGGACTGAGAGAAAATACGTTCAGTATGTATAACAAAGGTTAATATTTCTAATATAAAAGGAGTTCACATAAATCAGCAAGAAAAAGAAACCTAGTAGAAGATGGGCATGAGAGATAGACTGGCAGTACACAGAAGAGGAAATGTAATTGACCAACGAACATTTAAAAAACATACCCCACTAGCAGGTCTAAAAACAAGGATTAGAACACGATATTTATTTATTTATTTATTTTTATTAAGGTATTATTGATATACACTCTTAGGAAGGTTTCACATGAAAAAACAATGTGGTCACTACATTTACCCATATTATCAAGTCCCCACCCATACCCCAATGCAGTCACTGTCCTTCAGTGTAGTAAGATGTCACAGATTCACTATTTGCCTCCTCTGTGCTACACTGTTTTCCCTGTGATCCCCCACACCATGTGTACTAAACAAAATACCCCTCAATCCCCTTCTCCCACCCTCCCCACCCACCCTCCCAACCGCTCCCCTTTGGTAACCACTAGTTCCTTCTTGGAGTCTCTGAGTCTGCTGCTATTTTGTTCCTTCAGTTTTGCTTCGTTGTTATACACCACAAATGAGGGAAATCATTTGGCACTTGTCTTTCTCTGCCTGGCTTATTTCACTGAGCATAATATCCTCCAGCTCCATCCATGTTGCAAATGGTAGGATTTGTTTCTTATGGCTGAATAGTATTCCATTGTGTACCACATCTTCTTTATCCATTCATCTACTGATGGACACTTAGGTTGCTTCCATATCTTGGCTATTGTAAAAAGTGCTACAATAAACATAGGGGTGCATATGTCTTTTTGAATCTGAGAAGTTGTATTCTTTGGGTAAATTCCAAGGAGTGGGATTCCCAGGTCAAATGGTATTTGTATTTTTAGTTTTTTGAGGAGCCTCCATATTGCTTTCCACAGTGGTTGAACTAGCTTACAGTCCCACCAGCAGTGTAGGAGGGTTCCCCTTTCTCCACATCTTCGCCAGCATTTGTTAGAACACGATATTTATTAAAGTTTAAGATATGTGTACTCTTTGTGTCCCATCTCCGAAATATATACAATAGAAATAAGAAAGAAATATGCATAAGAATGTTTACCATAAGTTGCTAATACTGCATTACACAACCTGAATTTTATCTGAAGGGGAATGAATGGTTGACTGAATGATAGTACAACTGCACCATGGAATATCATGAAACTATTAAAACCAGAACCATTGAGTCAGAAAAACATACTTGTGTATAGACTAATTGAATATAATAAATAGGGGGAAAAATGTTTCAATGCAAAAAACTCCATATATGGATACATATATGAGCATAGAGGATATGTATACAAGGATAAACACTAAACATTTAACAAGGTGTGTTGCAAGGGAATATTAACTACTAATGTTTTATTTATATACCTCTCTGTTATTATCATAAACGTGGTTACTTTTGTTATTTAAAAATATAATAAAATATATATTCTTTAAATACCATGTGAGCCAGCGATGTAGTGGGAAGAACCTGGCTCTAGACAATAATCCATTATGCTTGCTTTGATTCCTACTCCCAGCGTGTCAGTCTTGTAACTTGCAGTTTGAACTTGGACAAGTCCTTTATCTCTTCTAAATTACTATTTCTTTTCTATATATTAAGAAGGTTAAATTCAATCATAAGGTTCTTTCCAGTGCACACGACATATTTGTTTTTGCAGAGGTGAACCGGATAGTACATGTAGCATTCACAAATTGCTTATTAAATTGAACTAAAGCCACTGAAAATTTCTGAGAACTAGCAAACCCTCAAGAATCCTTGGAGGTACATTTCCTGCATTTCTCTGAACAGACAGCAGAAACTCCTGTTTGCCTAGAGAACTTACTTGTTGCCCTGAGCTTGGGAGATTAGAATGATTCTACTTGCCCTCACAGTTTTGAGGTTGTGTTTCAGAAGCTCAAGGAAGGTAATTCTGAGGCTGTTTCCAACTATATTCTTAATTTAGCATCTCCTTGTCAGTGCCATAAAAGTAAATTGTTCCTACCATTGTGTCCTCTACCCATCTCTGTTTACAGAGGTTCCTAACCAGCTACCAGAATAATGACTCAAAAGGAAATTAAACTTGCAGCTAAGGAAGAATAGCATGCCAACTAATGTGGGGATTTTGTTTTGGTTATTAACCTTACCCATTACTCTCTCAAAGAAGATAAAATGGAAATTGCAATTTCTAATATGTCACTATCTCCTTTTCTGAGCTATATAGATCAGTGCATTTGGAAATGCAGATCTCCGACCTTGTTATTTTAGCAGTCCTGCCATCTGCTGTGCTCCTGTAAGTTGAATGCAGCGCGTACACACACCCTGCTGTATCCTCTCCTCCCCACACAGAAAGAATGCCCATGGCCACGTCAGGATGCCTCAGTTTTACTAATGTGCTTTTTCGTCAGATGTTTTAGACACTCTTTCCTCCTCATAAAGATAAAAATCTAACTTAACAAGTACCCCATTCATTGGCAGAAAACAAACAGGCTTTCTTCTGGTCGGTCCTTTCCCTGGCTATTTTTCACATTAGGTTGTTAGAAAACTAGTCCCTAACTCAGAGTCCAAAGAAATTAAAATCTTTAGGGGTTCTTCCAGGGGTGGAAGATGTTCTAGACACAAAGCAATAGAAGAAATCCACGGGATTTTCTCCTGCTTTGTTTCTCATGCAGTTTATTTGTCAAGGAAACCAGGCTGTTTGACCTATAGAATTTCCCATATTCTGGATTTTGCTGATTGCATCCATATAGTGTCATTTAACATTCTTCTGTCCTCTGTATTTCCTATAAACTGGTGGTTAGACTAGAAACTTGGTAAGATTCAAGATTCAGGTTCAGTTTTTTGGGCAAGAATTCTTCATAGGTGATGCGTACTTCCTGTTGAGCATGATAACGTAGTGAATTAGCTTTCACCTAGTGACTGTAGCTGCCACTGGTGATACTGGTCAGAGCTGTTACTTCATTGGGCGAACCTGTGTTTCCTGTCAGTTTAAAGGTACTACAGTAACTCTTTCAAGTCTAGGTTATTTATAAGACTGCCTTGGTCTCAGAAATGCCTTCCTGGTGATGGAATGTCCAAAGGTGGTAGCCGACTTCTCTCTTCATGAGCTGCACTGGAGCGGGTGCACAGGAGACTCTCAGAAGAGGTTGCTCTTTGAAAAGAGACAGGATAGAAAGGACTTTGTCAGAATAAGACCTTAGGAGAAGATATAAAGGCTAGCAAACTGTCTTCTTTGGGAAAAGAGTAGAGAAAAAGACCCCTTAAAAATCCAGTCTTATGATGCCCTGAGAGCTTTGATGAATCGGCAGAGAACATGGTCATACAGTTGGCTGAGTTGGAAAAATAAAAGCTCCTGGAGAAGAGATTTTTTAAATCTATTGCTTGGTTCTTAAGCTCATCTTTTTTGAGACAAGGTTAGGAATGCTCTTTCCCCATTACAAAAACTGTCACTTTGAGTTTTACAGGCTGAGGAGGTCCCATGGGCTCCTCTTGCCCTCAGAGCCTCAGTCACTGTGTCTGCCGGAATCATCTAGGCAGGTCGGCGTGGGGAGTGGGGGTTTCACGTTGGCCTTCTCGAGTTTTAATGTTGTCCAGAAATTTAAATTTCAGAGATTCCGGTGTTCAAGAGCTAGAGCCTCAAGGAGAAGTGATTTCCTACCAGCAGCCTTACAATGAATCTATTTCAGACTGCATCTCTGAGCCACATAAAATGAGATTGCCCAACAACTGTTTCTGCTTATACTTCCCTGGAAGTAGGTACCCATCCAGGGATGGTACAGTGACCTGTTTTTTTCTCCCTTTGTCCTCAGGAGCAAATGAAGTGCTTCTGGTGGTTGGGGGCTTTGGAAGCCAGCAGTCTCCCATCGATGTGGTAGAGAAATATGACCCTAAGACTCAGGAATGGAGCTTTTTACCAGTAAGTAATGGTGGAACCAGTTGTGGGACAAGTTAAAATGTCTTCAGTCCCTGTCTCCAGATCATAACTACTAATCCAGCCCTCAAAGTAGAAACCTAATAACAGCCTGTTCTTACAACAGAGGCATGCACACAGTAGGTACTTAACAGTTATTGTGTAGATTAGCAGTTTAGACTTCAGAAATGTCAGTGGCCCTGTGGCAAATTAAACTCAGCTGGCCACCGTGATTTCCACACCTTCCTCAGCTGTCTGTGTTAGCTCCCAGCATGTCCCATTGGTCATGCCCGGCTCTGAACTCAGTGTTAAATTGTATCAAATTGAACTAATGTTCAACTGAACTCAGAAATCTGATTTAGGGTTACAATCTCGCCCTCACCCTCAGAAATCTGATTTAGGGTTTTTTTCCTTTGGCATGTCTCTGCTTCTCTTCATAATAATTCTATAGAAAACATGGAAATCTTTTCATCCTAACTTTTAGGGTCTTTGAATCCTGGCCCTTTGATTAGCAGTGCAGGAATACTTTGACACTTTATGGAAGGGTATCACTTTTAGCCCGGTGCTTTGTCGAATAGAAAGGCATCAGGTACTGGATAATGGAAAGACATTAAATCTTTTGGAAGCCATGGAAAGAGGCAAATGTGTGGAGGGCTTGTTTCTTTTAAGAGCATCACAAGCAAGAGGGTGTTCATTCAGTAGACAGGCTGCTGGAGGCCGCTTGGGGATGAACCACTGATTCAAGAAGGTTCCATGGTGACAAGTGAAGAAGCGGAGGTGTATGTAGATGAACACAGGAGGGGACGGCATCAAGTAAGGCCTCAGACCTAAGTGACTTGAATGCTCTGTATCTCTTCTCTCCTAAATCCCTAGAGCATCACTCGTAAGAGGCGTTATGTGGCCTCAGTGTCCCTACATGACCGCATCTATGTAATTGGTGGCTATGATGGCCGCTCTCGCCTCAGTTCAGTGGAATGTCTAGACTACGCAGCAGATGAGGATGGCGTCTGGTATTCTGTGGCCCCCATGAATGTCCGACGAGGCCTTGCTGGAGCCACCACCCTAGGAGGTAGGCTTGGTGTGCAGGGCACTGTTTGCCCTTTGTTGCAGCTGTCTCAGGGCTCGTACCTCTCCTGTTGTCAGACAGAAGCATGAAATGTGGAGGATACTGACAAAGTCAAATAATCCTTTTTGCTTTCAGAGATGTCAGTGTTACCAAAGCCAGTCAGTATTCATGGATGTATCAACACTGACGGCAGAGTTGGTGAACCAAGTTCCAGTGTGCTGAAGGGGAATTGGCACTATTGTACTTTTGCAAACTCCATCTAGTGTTTTTGGGGGTTCCATCCTATCCCATTTTTTTTCAGATGTCTATATTGTGTTCCTTATCTACAAGACTTGAGTTATCCCATTAAAAAAAAAAAAACGAAACTGTTTTTGTTCCCAAACATGTGAAGGATTTGTGGGAATTTATAGAAAAGAGAGTTATTAGTAATCTGTCATTATCTATAGTCTGTGATATTTTTCATTCTGAGCAGATATGATCTATGTCTCTGGAGGCTTTGATGGAAGCAGGCGTCATACCAGTATGGAGCGATATGACCCAAACATTGACCAGTGGAGCATGCTGGGGGATATGCAGACAGCCCGGGAAGGTGCTGGGCTTGTGGTGGCTAGCGGAGTGATCTACTGTCTAGGTAGACAGCCTGGCATGCAGGGATGGGAAGGAACTTAATGGGTGGCAGACGAATGGGTGGGGATCTCTTTTTACCAGAACTAAATTCATAGACTTCCTTCAGCTAAAACCTGGGTCTATCCCAATATGTTTTCTGTTAATCAGGATTATCTTTTTTATGGAGGCAGAAAACAGGGTACTCTCAGATTTCTCTGTTGGAACTCTTGAGGGAGAAGAACTGAAACTAAAACAGTTGAAACACTCAGAGAAAAACAGACTGGGAATGGGCGTGAGGATTACCACTCATTCTGCAGTGGTCTCTACTTTGTCTTTCAGGAGGATATGATGGTTTGAATATATTAAATTCTGTTGAGAAATATGATCCTCATACAGGACACTGGACTAATGTTACACCTATGGCCACCAAGCGCTCTGGTAAGAACTGGTGAGATCTGAGGGAAGGGACAGTAGACACCTCCATCAGATCTTACACGTGCAGTGGCGTGCTGTCACAGGACGGTATCAAAGCGGAGTTGTATTTTCTCCTTTACGGTAGACTCAAAGTGAGACATGAGTCAGATTCCATTTCTTACTTTGCCTGTGTTTTCTCTAAACATAGAATAAAGGCAGCTTAAACTTTCAACCAGATTGTCAATTTGAGGGCAAAAGCCTGCCTTTTTATTCATTTTTGTATGGTTTTGTTCCCTCCCTGCATTCTCTGATGCCTAGTATAGTTTTGTGTATGTCCCCCACGTTAAGTGACTGTGTGTGGCTGCACAAGAAGAGAGCTGGCTACCTTCACTGAGAGCTGCTCTGAGTAGAGACGGCTGGGATGTAAGAAAAGAGAAAATACTGTGCTGTTCTGATTTACTTCTGGGTAAAAATTGCTCCAGAACCATAGTCACAATTCCTCCTTTGCACCTTTACTGCCTGACTTTTTCCACTTCCTGCTTTTCTGCTAGTAAAGAGGGTTGGGCTCTGAATTGATGAAAGGTGAGTTCATTAAAAAATGAAGATGAGAACCATTTCAGTTTTCTTTTCTCATTTCAGGTCCCACCAAAGGTTTTCCAGATGACTAACCTGTGCTGGACTAGATTATTCTAGGCCTGTCTGGCCCCAGTCCACATCCCTCAGCTACCCTAGAATTCATCTAGTTATCAGTGACCATGTTTTGTTTCTATAATTCAGATCCTAAACTTAGTAGTATTGATTTGTTATGCCTTTTTTCTCCCCAGGTGCAGGAGTAGCCCTTCTGAATGACCATATTTATGTGGTGGGGGGGTTTGATGGTGCAGCCCACCTTTCCTCCGTTGAAGCATACAACATTCGCACTGATTCCTGGACAACTGTCACCAGCATGGCTGCCCCACGATGCTATGTAGGGGCCACAGTGCTTCGGGGGAGACTTTATGCAATTGCAGGGTGAGGATTTAGAAACCAGGCTACAGTTATCCTGCATCCGGGGCAGTGTGATCTGATCTTCATTTTCGGATGGAGACAGGGTTTGGGTCAGGGAGACTCTCCAGGGGCAGCTTTAAGGTAAGACTTGTATGAAAAGGAATAGAAATCTATCTTTCTTTTGCTTCTCCCCCACTCAGATACGATGGGAATTCCCTGCTGAGCAGCATCGAGTGCTATGACCCTATCATCGACAGCTGGGAAGTAGTGACATCCATGGGAACCCAGCGCTGCGATGCTGGCGTGTGTGTTCTCCGGGAGAAGTGACCGCTACTGGAGCATCATGCCGAGCCAGTAACCGGGCCAAGGGGTAGTTTGCCGGAGAAGCAAGGATCCTTTGCAGAATGTCTGTTTCTCACTCCGTGCACAGGATGATCACAAGCACCAGGGCGGCTGTGGTTGTACTGATTTGCCGGGCACTGCCCTGTGCGCTGGCGGTTGTCCCTGAGGAGGGTGGGTAACAGACACTCCAGGAAAGAGAAAGAATGCACACTGAAGGGGTGTGAGAGGCCAGATCACCTCTCCTTATGGTCTAGTGAGCACTTTCTTGTCATTTCTAACTTCCTATGTGCTTGGAAGAATATATAAACATATATATATGTTGTGCCTCATGTATTGCAGAGAATTAAGGTGAGTATGGCCTATGTGATGTGGGCAGTATCCAGCCTAGCTGATTGGGAGGATACCAGTTTGAGTAAGCTTGATAAAATCCAAGTCTTTTGTTTTCCAGGAGGGAATATCTTTCCTAGTCTGCAGGTAGCAAGGGGCAGCACAGTCCATTCCAGAGGACAACAAAGGGAAGGGTCCTGTCAAAACATTGGGGACCTGGGGAGAGATCTCCGTGATACTCCCTTAGGGGACAAGGTTGGTATATCAGGGCTAGTTTTACAGTAGTGAAGTAAATTTCTAAAAAACTAAATTTGATGGGAAATGAGTGATCCTAGAACACCACTGAAGTATGACCTGCAAGACAGACAATGCATTATTTGAAGGGTCTTTTATTTCCCCATGGGCTTTCTAAGCTGGAATGTTGTGCATCTTGGTACTGAAGACCAGAAGAATAACAGAGTGAACAAATGTTGGGCTGGAGCAGAGGTGGAATAAATGTGGGAGTTTGGTATGCCTGGCCACAAATTACCTGTGACTTTACAATCGTCTTATTCCCTGCCAGGGTTCATCTGCCCATGGCAAGGTTTGCTTAGAGTGGATGAGGGACTGTCTCTCTGTTGAATCAAATACTACTACACTACTACACTTCCATACTATTTATTTGGGGATGGGATGGGGGTGGCAGAAGCCTGGAAGTTCAGCTACCTGATTACTGCCCCGTTCTTGTGAGGGCACACTTCCATGAAGGAGTGGTTTTTACTGCTGTGTTTGGTACATTTAGTCCTTGCCCTACTATAAAGTTCCCTTACCTGTCCTTAGATTGGATTTTATTCATCCAAGGAGAATAATCAAGGACAGCCAAAATTCTTTTGTTAGTTCCCATACCACCTATCAGCATTTCTGAGCTACTAGTCAAGGCTCCTCTGTGTTAATGGAGTGAAATCCTTGCTTTATGGGTATTGGGAGGGTGGGAACATGATAACCTAAACAAGGATGCACTTTCTCTTTGCTCTGAAATTCCATTTTTTTTTCTTTCCCTGTGTTGTATTGACTTAAAGAGTTCATTTCCTTTGTATTTTTTTAAGAAAATATTAAAAACCAGCTGTCTTAAATGCCTGTTAGAGAGTCAGTCTGTGGCTACCCAGTGCTGTCTTCTGAACACTGGGGGGAGCAGGCGTAGAGCTTCGCCGTAGGTCCCACCTCTCCAACTTGTTCACCCTGTATGTTTGACAACTAGCTGTGCGACGGTCTGTGTTAGCCACAGATAAGAGGTAGCCGTTTTACTGTGGAGATTCTCATCAGCAAAATGTGTATCTGAATCCGCCATATCCCTTGACTCCTCTAACGCATGCAGCTTCCCTGAAAACCAGACAGGGTCAGAGGCAATCTTGAGCTCAGTGCCCACCTGAATTTCGGGGTTTTAGTCCCCCCAGTACTTTCTCTGTTTGCTTTGACTTACGGGTTTCTGTCTTACGTGATAGAAACAGCTATGCAAAAAGCCTGATGTCGTCAGAGCAAAGGGAAGAGGGACCCAAAGAAGAAGTCAGTCATTTTCACTAAAGGCTGCCAACCTTTCTTTAGCAGATGGATCGTGCCTGCTGACTTCATAAACCACGGCCATGAGACATGATTCATCCTCTCTCAGGAGGAGATCCCGAGGAGGCTGAGGGAGGCAGAGTTGGGGGGTAAAGCATTGATGGCTCCTAGGCTTCGCTGCCAGCTTTTCTTGAGCTTCAGGCCAAGTTGCCAAATAAGTTCTTATATGACAGCCACAACTGAATATTCTGCAGAAAACGTGTAAAACGCATGCACGTACCCAGAAGTGCCCCTAAATTTGATGGTTCCTTCTGTTTTTCTAGCTCCCTTAATCAGCAACCAGCTGCTTAGTTAGCCAACCTTGGAAAGCTATTGTCACCTCCATCACAATACAAATACCCAATTGTTTTTAAGGTTCTACACTTTTTTATCTTTAGATGTCATAAATACTTTACTGTATTTTGATTCCTTCTACACCTCATAGTTAGGCCTATCTTGCCCAAACTCATGGAGTAATAGCCCCCTGCTATCCTTAGCTCTACTCATGTCTTAAAATCTAGCCCCTCCATTTTGCAGTCGGTTATTTTTCTAAAGGTACAAGTAGGGTCAGTCCCTAACATACAGCAAAATTTCACTAAATACCAGTTATTTCTGGCCTAGAATTCCATAGATTCCCATTGCCCATATTATAAAATTCAGATTCCCTAGTATGACATTAAATCTGTGGTGATCTGGGCCCACTCTACTTTTCTGATGCTACCTCCCCGTTACCCTCTCTTTCCCCCAAGTATAATGTGCTTAAGCTACAATAGTTTAATGACCATTCCTGAACATGTTCTCACCCTTTTTTGCGTATTATAGGGCCCCTTCTATCTGAAATAATCTTGCTCTCCTGACAAAATCCTAGTCACCTTTTAATACCTAATTCAACTGTCATCTAGGTAAAGCCTTTTCTAACTCCCCAGACAGCTGCTGCCTGATCGGGCTTCCATTTAGTTTCTCTGAAATGTCATGGGCTTGGCATTTGTCTTCCTGTTTAGACCCGTTCTCAAATATAAAGGGTGTATCATTATTGTATCAAGGTTTAGTGTATAATTACTAAATGTTGCAGTACTAAAGGACAAAGAGGAAGAAGAGAATGCAGATGGTGGTGGTGGGTAGATGAAACATTATCCAATCAAACGGTTTAATTCCTCTTCATATTCTGCTTTCCCTGCCATTTCAGGAAACCCATGGCCTGTTGCACTAGAACTAATACTAGAGATCTAAAGACTCATGGAATGAGAAAATAGAGTATAATGACCAAGAGCAATGTCTCCAGAGCCATGCCTGGATCTGTGGACCCTGGGTAGTGACCTTTCTGATCACCACCTTCCTCGTACATTGGGGATAATGAGTGACAACTTTATAAGGAAATTGTGATGTTTCAATAGGTTAGTTTCTAGGCTGTGCCACCTAGTCACTATTAGAAGAAAGCAGCAATTAAAGCTTCCAGGCGTCTTTTCCAACACCAAAAAGGTACATGTCCGTCTAAGTCTCTTAGAAACTGATGTGGCTAATGGTTATGGGAAGTCTGACCTAGATTCACGTCGCCTGCAGAAAAGTACCCCTTCATCCATGAGACTAAATTCAAATCTCGAGAAACTAAAAAGTTATGGTCAACTTAATGACTTATTTGTCCAGGTTTACTCAGTAGTAAGGGAAGCCCAATGACCAGGTAAGTATGGAGAGGGAGGACTTGTCACGTCCAAGGAGGCGACCCTGTCCAAAGCCACGCCTACAGCTGGCCACCCAGCCAGTGAATGAGGGCGCTTGCGCAGTAAACCCAGAACTGGGAAGCAGACGCCTGCGCAGACCCTCCGCTCCTCGCCGGGTCTGAGCCGCGCCAGCGCAGTTCGGAAAGACCGAGCAGAAACTGCGCCTGCGCGGTCGTGGCCGAGGGGCCTGCGGCGGTAGAGGCGATGGAACCCGCCGAGCCCCTGGATGAGTTAGTGTCAGCCGAGGGCCGAAACCGGAAGGCGGTGTTGTGCCGACGTTGTGGCTCCCGCGTGCTGCAGCCAGGGACCGCTCTCTTCTCCCGCCGACAGGTAGGGGGCCAAGGCGGAGGCGGTTTACACCCCGCACGCTTTCCCGGGGGCGCGCGGCCGGAGTCCGAGTCGCCGGCGCCTCAGTTTCCCGGGACCGCGCCCCTCGCGCGGCCCGGCCCTGGAGCCCTGGCCACGGGGAGCCCAGCGCCGCCGCTTCCGCCCGGCCTCGCCCAGCCGTGCGTCGGGGCCTGGCGGGAGCCGCGGGACGCTCCCCTCCGCGTGCGCGCCGAGGGCCGCCCCGAGCCCCGCACGGCGGCTCCAGCCCCGCCCCGGGGTTGCGGGTCGGGACGTGTGCGCACGGCAGCCCCCCACCAGCCTTGAGTGCTCCCGTTTCTGCCGGGCGCCTGCCCGCCGCAGAGGGAGCCCCAGAAGCCGCGTTGCTGTAGGGCCGCGACCTAGGAGCTCCCGCAGCCCGGACGCTCTGCCCTGGGGCCGGAAGCCGCAGCTTCCCGCACGAGCCGTTTCAAGCGGCAGATACCTGACTGAGGTCCTGAACGTCAGTTTTGAAGGAAGGCTTCATCTTTATTTTCTTCAAGTTAGGAATTTTAATACTCTTCATACCGCCGTCACTCCCCAAGGGAGGAAGTTGGGGGAAAATTTTTACATTGGTAAACTTTTAATTGAGATGTAACGGGCCCACAGGAAAGTGCAATCTCATTCCGATCGTGTGTGTACCCCATCACTCAATATTATTTCCCAAAATATGCTCTGTCCTCAGGGCATGTCACCTTGGGAATTACGTTGCAACGTCAGATTTCTGGGAGGACACAGACATTCAGTCTGTAGCGTGGTGCTCGTTTCATCTAGGGCCGAAGCCAGGGGTGGATGTCAAGCGTGCTGCAGTGCATAGGACAGCTCCCCACAACAGTGTCCCGCCCAAAATGTCAGTAATACCCAAATTAAGAAATCATGGCCTAAGGCCCGCAAAGCACTCTCGTATTTATAATCCCAGTTGATCATATGAAATTATTAGTATTTGTTGTTTATGCCACTGGACTACGAGATCCTATGTCCGATCCACTTCTGTTTCTCCAACACCTAGACTGTGCATATAAGTAAGACCCTAATAAATATTTGGATTTAAATAAATTAATGAATTAAGGCATTAAGTCCAGTGTAGATAATGGGTTAACGTGAAGGGAATGAATTAGTATTTTCATTGTTACCTTCCTCCACTATTTGGGTAGCATGTGTTTGTGCTCTTTTTAGGTCATACAAATGGTCTTGCATATAAAATGTTCATACCCTTGACTTCTACTTCTTGAAATCTTCCCTTAAGTTTGTGACAGAGGAAATGATCGTTAAGCTGATGTTTTGTGGCTGTGAGAGAAAGTGTGGTACCCTTAAGAACCGAAAGGTTCAACTCGGCCAGAGCACAGAATGTAGTGAAAGTGGCAAGAAGTGAGGCCAGGTGGAGTTAACAGTGCTCGGAATAGAGGAGGTGGGGAGCTCTGGGGATGAGTCCTCCCCGCAGGGGACAGAAGCCCATGAATGGCAGTCAGATGGGGAGTGAGAAGGGGGGTGGAGCCAGGTGCCAGTCAGCTGTGGGAAGGGCGTGGGGACCAGGCCACCTCAGGTGACCACGGGTCGGGGGGGGTCGCCACAAGGCAAAGGAGCAAAGTGATGTAGGAGTAATAATCTGGGAGCAAGTACCCTGCTTCCCATCTCCAGATCCTGGTGTACGTGGAGTGTCAGGTGGGCAGCCCGGGGAGCTGCTGGTGGTGTCCAGCAAGAGCCTTACTTCCATGAAGACAGAGAGGAAGGAGACACTCCCCAGGGAGTTTGAGAAGGTAGGAAAAGGGAGATGACATTATAGAAGAGCATTGTTTGTTTTTCTGACATTTTTTGGAGGGGGCGGTGCTGGCAGGAGCTGGCAGTGGAAGATGGGCTCATGAGAAAGGCCACGTTTAGTAGTGTTTGCATAAGAACATGAGAGCAGAGGACCGACCTGAGGGCGGTAAGCAAGAAGTGTTCCTTCTAAACCTAGACGTGCACTTAACATACAACCCAGCAGGTGCATTCAGGGCCTTTTTTCCCAGGAGAAGTGAAAACGTAGGTTCACACAAAAACCTGTGCACGAGTGTTCATTGCACCTTTTTCATAATAGCCAAAAACTGGAAGCAGCCCAGGCATCCTGAGTAAATTATACCATGGAATGAATGAAAATGGAATAAACTGTTGACACACAGAGCTTGGCTCAATCTCCAGGGAATCATGCTGAGGGGAAAAAGCCAGTCCCAAAAGATAACAGACTGTATAATTACATTTATTTGATTTTTTTTTTTTTTTAGGAATGGAGAACAGATTGGTGATTGCCAGGGGTCAGGAAAGAGGGGCTAGGGGCTGCTGGTGAGTGTGGTTGTAAAAGGGTAGCATGAGGGATCCTTGTGGTGATGGAGCCACTTGGCACATGACTGGTGATGGCCACATGAACTTACACAGGTTGAAATTAGTAAAACTATATAGAACTACATACACAGAAATGAGTACAAGTAAACTGGAGAAAACTGAATAAAAATCAATGGATTTTATCAAGGTCGACCTCTTGGTTGTGATATTGTACTACAGTTTTGCAAAATGTTTCCATTGGGGCAAACTGGGTAGAGATACATGGAATTTCTGTATTATTTCTTCATATAGAAATAGCAATTATATATCTGTATCTTCACTACATGTGAACCTATAATTACCTCAAAAAAACTTTAAAACTGATTTTAAAAATCAGGACATGATGCTAAGTGAAATAAGCCAGTCACAAAAAGATAAATACTGTAGAATCCCACTCTTGCAGTATGTAGAATCGTCAGATTCATAGAGGCAGAAAGTAGATGATAGTTGCCAGGGACTGGGGAGTCATTGTCTAACGGGTGCACAGTTTTAGTTTGGGAAGATGAAAAAGTTCTGGACATGGATGGTGGTGGTGGTTGTACAACACATGAATGAACTTAATGCCACTTAACAATACACTTAAAAGTAACTTAAGTGGTAAATTTTATGTTATGTGTACTTTAGCACAACAAAAATTCAGGATCAAAATGGCACATGCTTCTCAACTATCTTACACAGTGTTCTTCTAGTAACTGATGGCTACCTTAACAAATCACCCCCAAAACAGTGACTTAAAATAATGATTTATTTTGCTCACAGATGTGGGGGTTGACTGGGCCTGGCTAGGCAGTTCTCATTTGGGGTCTCTCATGTGACAGCAAGCAGAGGCCTGTGGGCTGGGAAGGTTCAAGCATTGAGCATGGAACAGGCTTTGGGGGCATCTCCGTCTTCAGTGGCTCTCCCCACATGGTTTCTGCCTGGTGGCCTCAGGGTGGCCAGAGTTCTTAAAAGTAGCTGAAGTCTCCGCAGAGCAAGTGTGCCAAGAGAAACCGGCATGGCCTTTCCAGCCCAGCCTGTCACTCCCGCTGCATTGTGTCCATCCGGGCTATCACGGTGACCTACCCAGGCTTGAGGGGAGCGGCATGGACGCCATCTCTTGGTGGAAGGATGGCCAGAGAATCTGTGGACATGTTTTAGAACTGCCCAAGTCCTTACAGAAGGGGGGAAATTACAAGAAAGTTCAAAGTTACCAGAAGTTTACTCTGTATTCAGTTTTTATTCTCATCATACTGTAGCATGTTTGCCAAGTTTTCTCTGTTGAGAATGTATTTTTACAGAGAGAAAATAATTTTTTAAAGGGTACTGTTAACAGTTCCTGAAAAAGCAAAAGGAGTTCCGCTGAGACATCAGCAGGTTCTCAGTGGGTTGTGGCGTCTGCACGTCTCTGAGGAGCCTGTGCAGGGTTAGGGCCTCTGGCTGGGTTCCCGACTGCAAAGCTGGCCCACTGGTCGGGCATCTAAAACTTGAGTCCCCAGCCGAGTTAGCCGCCTCAGATTGGATAGTAATATCTTGATGTCCACCCTAGCAGTCTATCCAGAAAGCCTCATTGTATTCCAAAAGCTACATCCCATCACCGGACGCTAGCAGCTGTCTTCGGCCTTGTGGTGAATAGGTTGAGATCCATGCACAGGTACACACATGCTATGCGTATGTATAGGCATAGTCTCATGGGTTGACTTACAGGATTTAAATAAAAATTAAATGTGGTGGAATAGAGGGAACAGAACCCAGTATGACCTCTTGAATAAACGATTAATAATAATATTTGCCTTAGATCATTAATTAGATGAGATACAGAGGCAGCGTTTTGCACTGTCAGTGGGCCAGTGTTGTTGATGATTCCTGAGGACTAACACTTAAGTAGTCTCTCATTTTCTCCCTTGGTGTTTCACTCCCCTACATTTAGTTAAGATAGGACTTCAAACCTATGATATACGTGATAGGTAAGAAATATTTTTGGGGATGTGTAATTTTGTTACACTTAGGACTAGAATCCAGGTTCCCTGGTTCCTGAATTTTGATTCCTAGCTCTTTCTGTACCTCTGCCTGTTCCCATTTTCATTAGGGTTAAACAAAGCATTAAGGACTCGTTTAAACCCCAGATGAGGCAAGAGTGACCATCATATTGTGAAGCCTCAGGTGGCCCAGCAGAGGGCAGTACACAGGTACCTGCTTCAAAAATCCAAGTGTTCAGAGTGTGGGGAATAGAAATGCCTGGGTCAGTGCTCCCTCCTCCCTGCCAGCAACATTCTCCTGGCTGCAGTGCGGCCCAGAGTTCAGGGGCGAGCTCTGAGTACTTAATACCCACGAGCAGCTCTGGTGGACTTCTTAACTGTGACATTCCAGGAGACGCTCACCCTTACTAAAGCATTTCTCTTTCTTGGACTGTTAGTCCAACTTTTTATTTTTTAATTTTTAGAAGAAATGTTTTGCTTTTATATTCTGATAGCCAACACCAGACCAGCACACTGAAGCCCTCCTACTGTAGTAGAGTCTGGGGAGGCACTGAAGTGCATAATGGGATGGGAAATAAGTATATTGGCAGCAGCCATAATGATGAGGAGCAGAAAGGTCACAAGGGTATTTTGCAGCAGTCTGGGGCAGCTGAGGGTGTGTAGACTAACCGTATGGAAGGAATGGACTCTGTGTGTGTGTTCCAAAGGCTTCCTCCCAATGATTGGGAAGCCATGTTGGTTAACAGGTACAAGGATCCAGGGATAATATTCTAAATTGTAGAACTAGATTTTCCTTTTGAATGTTCCTTTTGTAAGATAAACCCAACACATTCATAACAGCGGAATAGAGCAAAGCCAGATATCCTGTGTTTATTCTTTTAACAAATATTTGTGTTCCTTATCTATATCAGTTACTGTTCTCCGCACTGGGGATATAGTAATGAACAAGGAAGGTAAGTGCCCTGCTTGCCATGGGCTTACATTCTGGTGGAGGAAGACCGATGGTAAATAACTAACCCATAAATGAATAAGATAATTTGAGATCAAGAAGTAGAAAATAAAGAGGGGGGTGACACAAGGAAACTTCTTGGGGTAATGAACATGTGTGTTACTTTGATTATAGTCATTTTTCATCACTGTACACGTGCCAAAATGAATCAGGTTGTACACTTTAAATACGTGCAGGGTATGTGCCAGTTACCTCAGTAAAGCCATTTAAAAAATAAAAATACAGTGGGCAGTATGGGAAGCAAATTCAGATTGTCTGGTTAGGGAACACCTCCAGGGAGGTTACATGTGGGCTGAATATCAAGGAGCTGGCCTTGCCGAGATCTGAGGGCAGAGCACATTCACCCTGTTTGAGGAAGGAAGAAGGGAATGTGGCTGGGACATAATGAGCTAAAGCAGTGAAGCGCCATTACCACGGTGACCAAAGTTCCTTCTTCTTGTCCCGCAAGAACCAGGGCACGGCCCAGAGGCAGCAGAGTCACCGGCATCCTACTCTGTTCCCCACTGACAGGGCACCCGCCTCATTCCGTTCTTACTCCCAGAAGCTGCTGGGGAGCTGCGTGAAGTGTGAGCAGAACGGAGGCGCTGATGTGACGGGGCCAGTTCAGCTTTTGTCTTTATGTTCTCTTCCGCTGCAGCTTTTCCTTCCCTCCATGAGAAAGAAGCCGGCTCTGGCTGATGGCAGCATTCCTGACGGCGATCTCCTCCAGGAGCACTGGCTGGTTGATAGCATGTTCATCTTTGAGAACGTGGGCTTCACCAAGGACGTGGGCAACATCAAGTTTCTGGTCTGCGCAGACTGTGAAATTGGACCGATCGGCTGGCATTGCCTAGATGACAAGAACAGTTTCTATGTGGCCTTGGAACGGGTTTCCCATGAGTAACTGAGGGGTGGGGGCCTCAGCTCCGTCATGACTATAAAAGCTACTCCCCACAAGAACTGGCATTTAACCTGGTATAACTGGTCTGCTGCACCTCCTCTGTGCAGATAGAAATCATGAGTATGGGCACGTCCAGGCGAACATGAAGAGGGCTAACCCTGTTTCCCCAGAGCCTCAGGTGCAGGCCTCTAGCTTGGTTCCCTGTACCGCATTTCCCAGTCTTCCCTCTCCCCCAGGCTTAGGGCACTGGGGCGCTTACGCAGATATGTTCTCATCGCGGCATTCTGCCTAGGCTCTCTTTTACCCGGGACTCTCTTATTTCTTGCTCTGGAAGAGCAGTGTTCAACTTCTAGCCATGATGACACATGATAAATGACGCTCCTGTGCTGATAGTTAAAGTCCACCTTTTTATCTCTCAAGAAAGCATATGAGTGTCTGAGAGTGACTTTGTTGTGTGGCTAAACTTTACAGTAATTTATTCTTTTTAAAAGTAATGCATTAAAAAAATTCAGTATTTAAACTATTATCAGAAACACATTACTTTGGACATACCTCTAATACCATGTTGGAGAGCCTCTGCTCTAGGCTGATAGTGACTTTTTATTGTGAAGATGAACATGGCCCCTCTTCCCTTCAAATCTGTATACGGTTCTTTACGTTAGCTCCTCACTGCTGTAGCCTATAAGTTAAGAATCAAATTTGCAACCCCATCTGGCAGCCACTCCAAGGAAAACTCAGCTCTGGCTGTTATCCCAGGACCTCTGGAATCAGGGTGGAGGGTGTGGAATATAGGAGGGATTGGCCTTTGTCACAGTATACATGAGTATTAGGTTTACCTCATCTGAACAAGTAACTCTTCCTTTGTTCTTAGGACAGACTAATGGAGGGCGTCAACATTTGCTGAACCTACTGGCCATGGTTCTCACAGAGTTGAGGTTCAACTGGAATCTCTGTACCAGCCCAGAATACAAACATCCCACCCAGAGGCCTCTATTTATATAGCTGTTATTTGCTCTAACAGCAAATTTAATTGTTCAAAATGATTTGCGATTGTTCTATCATTTCTCTTCTGAAATGACTCCCCATCCTAAAAGGAATCTGTATGGCCAGGCTTCACATATCCTTCTGTCATCCCTACCTCTAAGATTCAGGAGACCTTAGAATTCAAAGGACTAATAGAGACTCCAGTCTACAGTCTATTCCTTTGCACCTGTTTTCTGGTTCTTCCTCCTTCCTTCTCCCTAGAACTTCCTCTAAGGGCTCCCCAGCAAAGGTGGGAGCCTCAGGCACAGTTTGGCAACCAACCTTCTCCCCTAGAAAGGTGGCTTCCTTCCCAGGTCATAGCCTCACGAGCTCTAGTAGAAAACAAGAACTTTTCCAGGCAGACAGTCCAGTGTCCGTGATTATGGCATTTGCAGAAAAGCGTCTGAGCATTATCCACTCAGGTCAGAAGGAGCAAAACCAAGTAGATGCCTCTAGGGGCATATGGCCCCTCCTCTCACAAGCCAAAACCTAGGCAAAGTATTTTTTTAAATTAGGCTCTGACTTTGCTTTTTTTTTTTAATCACAAAAATAATACATGTTGACTGAAGATAAATATAAAAATGGGTATAAAATTGTTTTAAATCATATTCCCACCCCCAGAACTTGCCAATGGTAAAGTGTATATCCTCAAAGTTTTTTTATGTGTATACTTAAATATGGTCTTTTAAAGCACATATGAGATCATACTGTACTCTTATAACTGGCTTTTTCCATTTAACAAAATACTGACTTCCTAGGTCGGTAGATATCCATCTATGTACACTCGTTTTTAGTATTCAGTTGTATTTCTGTACCATAATTTATTTAAACAATCCACTGTTAGATTGTCTCCAGTTTCTTACAGACAATGTGATATAACATGCAACCTTACAGTTAAGTCTGTATGCACATTCTTAATTATTTTCTTGGCATCCATTATTAAAAGTGAAATTGCGGGGTGTGCACGTTTTCAAGATTTGCTGTGTTGACAGATGTTCCTCCAACACAGCTGTGCTGATCCGCCCTCCTCCGGCAGCGTAAAAGAACACTTGTGTCTCTAGACCCTTTCTCACACTGGGTACTTACTACCATTAAAAGAATGTTTTGCCACTTTAATAGGAGAAAAAAATAGTGTCTCATTGCTTTTCATTTGTATTTATTTCTAATGAGATTCTTACATACTTACTGGTCATTTGTATTTCTTGTTTTGAGAACATTGTTGCGCTAGTAGCCAAAAATACCAAGTTATTCTGCCTTTTCAGTTTGACATGAAAGAAATAAAGGCACTTAAACAGTAGAAAATAGATTCGTGCATGTGCTTGGGAAGAATATGTAATTTGAAAAAGCAGAGGAAAGCTGAGTCTGAACCTTAGGATTTATCTTGAGGTCTGTCCATCACCTAGTGTCTGCTATAAAGGGAGAATGTCATATCTTCGTTCCCTTTACACATACTAGGCTCTCGATGAAGACCTCTGAATCAGTTAACTGCTATTTGCCTTAGGTAGGTAGAGGTAACCCAGGCTTGCTGCTCTGAGTGTAGAAACCTGCAGTTCCTGTGGGGAGAGCAGTTGATTCTTCCAGGGCCTAATTGTTTCTACAAAATACTTTTTTAAATACAGAATCAAAGGTGAGCAATCATGTACTATTTATACATTGTTATCATGCTGTGTATGAGGCTTTCCGAGTAACTCGGACATATAACTCATGAGGATTTTGCTCCTGGTAACGGGGATGGGTAATTTGGACTGAACATCCCACTGAGGCTAAGTAGAAGGGCTGGACAAAATATTTTTAAAATCTGAAGGCATCAGAGAGCTAACATGAGTTTGAAGAATTACTGAATCAAGACCACTGTGAAGATGGAGACCCTGGGAGGTGGGCCATTGTTCTTCCAGGGGCATTGCTGAACTTCAGAAGCTCATGGGTGATTTTGACAGCCTTCCAGAATTAGGGGTAGGGGACAAAGCTTGTCAAAGAGTAGTAGACCTGATAAGTGACTCTCACTTTGGGTTGAAGCCTTCAGTCCTTTGCACCTCAGGAATAAGAGTGAAGCAGAAGTGGGAAATAGGAAGGCTCTCTCAGGGGCTGCAGCTCGGCTTCCAATGATCTCAATCCTTGAAATTAGACTAAGATTATCCCAGAGTGGTAGTTTCCCAAAACCAGTGCCATATGCAAACAAAATTTCTCTCTAGAGGAAAATACCATCATCCTCAACTTCAAATTGTTTTTACAAACAATTTTGCTAATACAGTATCCTGAATGCAATAAAATGTAACCAAGCATATGAGACAAGATAATAAAAACAGTAAAACAATGGACAAGGAAACAGGCCCATAGAGGCTAGAGACACAAGCTATCAGACATTGACTCTAATATAACCTCACTCTGAGGAGATCAAGTTTTGGGAATTTCAGCAGATACACAGACATGAAAAAACACGTGAATTCTAGAATTCAAAAAATATCCAATAACCAAGAATTCAGTGAAAGGGTTTTTATATTGAAGTATCGTTGATACACAATCTTACATTGGTTTCAAATACACAGCACAGAGGTTCAGCAGTTACCATATTATTAAAGCCCCCCCCCACCCAGTGCAGTTACTATCTGTCAACACAGATGTTACAGAATCACAGTGGAAGGTTTTAATAGCAGATTAGGCACAGCTGAAGAGAACTAGAAAATGGAGCTTTGCAAGTCGGTAACACAAAACTTTATACAACATTACTGACAAAAGAAAAAATTTTATGGTGCCAGAAAACTGAACCTCAAAGGCCAAATCCATTCAAGCCAGCAACTGTTTTTATTGAGATTCAGGAGCCTGTGAGCTAAGAATGGCTTTTACCTTTTAAAATGGTTATATGAGTATATATCCCCCATTTGGGGGCCAGGGTGAACTGTGACCTGGGGGAACTAGTGAGGAGATGGAATGTGGGCTGGGGACATTTATGGCCCTAAGATGGTGAGGGAAGAGTGGTCAACTTCTGTGCCTTGATACATTATCCCTCCCCGGCCTTTGTCCTGAAACAACCCGGGATGAGAAATAGGGATTGGTGGAAATGGGGATTCCATCCCAGGAAATAGCTGCCCCAGTCAAAAGGGAGGAAAATTTCAAGATAATAGGGAAAGAAAGTGAGCTCATGTAGGCATCCAACTGGGCAACTATACTAAGATGACTATCAATCGTAATTCAGTCATTTGAAACCCCGGTACCTGTGCAGTCTCGGCACTAGCTCAAGAATAAAGAGCCAAGCCATGGCCAGGTGTCTCCCCGTTTACCTTGATCCTTCACCACTTGGTCAACAAGATATTCTTGTTCCCACAAAACTTCTCCATCTTCCTTTGCCCCTCCCTTGCCAGATTGACTGTGGTTGTCATTCAAATTCAGTGTCATCTAATTCTCTGTGGTGGAGGAAAATGGAGAGAGACGCAGGGAAAGGATGTAGGCTTACGAGGATTGTTTAGATTGCTTGAAAATTAGAGTTGCTCTTGGGTCCTCCCCTGTAAATCCCTGAAGAGCTGTATGAAAGTTTATCTGCAACGGCACTGAAGTTGAGATCAGCAGGATGACATAGAGAAAAGGAGGAGGAAAAGATAGAAATAAAAATGTAAAATTTGAAGCAGTCTAGATAATCAAAATAAATCCAGATACCTTGTAAGAGGACCAGTTTTAATTTAAAAAGCATACTCTCGAGGGGGGGCGGGGTCTGTGTGCTTTCCGAGGGAGAGCACTGCGTCACGTGCACTTACAACCCTGGGTCAGAGTCGCCTCTATTCGGTAGAGGGACGGAAGGACATTTTTCAGTGGCAGACTCTGTGAGCAGGTGGAATGAATGCCTAATGAGGCAAGGCAAAGAAGAGATGGCGGTTTTGAGTTTACGACTTCTTGAATTTATAGCTTCATTTTAATCGCGGATATGCCCACCCTCAGTAGGACGTAACATTCGAGATGCTTTGCTTGGGACAGTGACAGTCAATGAATAGCCATATCTTCAACAGCAAATCACTACAACTGCAGGTTTTCCTAAGAATTCAGGTCTTCAAGCCTAACGCGCATGAGCTGAGCGCAGTCACCTTTCCACTGGGAAGTGAAAGGCCAGGTGCTTTGAGCTCCTCAGGAAAGTACTGAACAAATATTAAGGGTAATCATTGTGGGTGTCCAGTCATTTGATAAAACCAAACGCCAATTAACCCTCCCAAACTAGGAAATGGGCTAATTTGTTACGCTTAGGTATTTAGCTTTATTTAGAAGTAAAACGTCATGTCAGATAGGAAAAATGTGTGTATGCCCTTAAGCATGGAAAAATATGAAACCACCATTGGAAAAAAAAAAGTACACAAGTAACAGCTAAGTTCGGCCTAAAATACTGCTCAGATCACATCACTCCTCTGATCAAAAACACTCAGCCCCATGGCCAGTGGACTTACGTTGCAAGCTCCTCAGAGTAACCATGTTCTCCCCACGAGCCCCCTTCAATCTGCTTTTGGCCACCTGGACCTCTTGCTTTTCTGGCCCTCAGTCACGGGAACTAGAGCGTGCGCTTGCGCCAACAAAGGGGCGGTAAGTTTCAATTACCTGCACCTGCAGCGCTCTCGCCCCACCTGGCTCCCCACCGCGCCCCCACCCTGGCCGCATTTTGTCCCGCCTTGGAGGCTCCCCGTACCTGGTTCCATCACAGTACCTTTTCTTCTCTGCTGGCTTCTGAGCTCAAGACTGTGTCATTCTCCAAGGTTTATGCACTTTTCCAACCAAGTCCGCTGTGCTACCCGTGTAAAAACCTAAGACAAAAACGGAATGAAGGTGTTTCCCCAAAGTTTCAACCTCTGAGACTCAATACACACTCCAAAGGAGAAGAAGGTTCAGCGGGCGGGGAGGATTCCGACCGCGAGGACTTCGCTGCCTTTGGCTTTACAAACTGCGCTTTGGCTGGGTAAAGAGGCCGCCCAGTAGCGGGGAGAGGGGCGGGCCCGGGTGCGCCTGGCCCAGTGAGAGGCGCGCCCTGTCCCGACGCGGCCCAATGGGGGCCCTGCGGCAGGCCGGGCGCGGCTCGGCGGGGACACATAAGGCGCCGGGCTGCGCGGGGTTGCTGGAGGGTTGGGAGGTGTGTGCGGTCCCCAACCCCCTGCACACTGCACCCCTGGGGACCCCGTGGCGAGAGGGAGCGGACGGTGAGGGGGCACTGCGCGGGGAGGGGCCGGGGAGGCCGCGGTCAGGGCCGGCTGCGCGGGGCGCAGGGGAGGCCGGGACGCCGCGCAGGGTGTGCGTGGGCCGCGCGGGCGTCTGGGGGCGCCTGGCCTGAGCGGACCCGCACTGCCCTCCTGCGCCCCTTCCCGGTGAGAGGGGGAGCTTGACAAGTTCGGAGCGCGCGGGCCCGGGAGGGGCATCGCCGGGGCCCTCCGCGCTCAGCAGACCCGGGCCGCCAGCCTCTCCCGGTGCGGTTCGGGACCGGGAGGCGCCCGCCCCCGCTGCAGTCCCCGCGTCCGTCCGAGACCGCTCCCGCCAGGGCCGGCCCTGGGGTGATCTGGAGACTCCGGCAGGTTTCCCCAGTTCCGATCCCGGGCCTCTCGGGCCGTTGTCTTGGGCAGCCGGGCTCGGGGCAGACGTCGGAGGTCCACGACCTTTGCTTTGGCCCACACCCGACCACGACTTTCAGGGAGCTCCTGGCGCCTGGGGAAGAGGCTGTTTTGCTCACTTCTCTCCTCTTTTGGTGCCCAGAGACGTGAAGTCCCTCAGACCGAAGAACTCGGTGTTGAACAAGGCCCCGGGGCCGCACAGGAATCTCGATCTCCACCTCTGTTCTGAACCCTGTAAAGGCCCTGCAGCCGCCGTGGAGGACAATTCCAAGGCTGCTAAACTGTTGCCTGCCCACCCGTCCTAGGGAACCCTCTGCATCTAGGAGGTGCACAGCCCTGCGAAGGATCCTCTAGACTGGGGGTTGGGGGTGAAGGGCCAGAAGATGGGCAGTCTGTCCATCATAGGAGTTACCTCAGTGAGGAGAGGTGAGACTGGGGTGGGTCTGTGGCTCCATTGTGACCCATGAGCGGTGCTTCCCTGGATTAACCCGTCTGTAGTGCTGGAGAGGATGAGTGCCCGGCAGAGGGACACACCCCCAGGAAGAGGAGGCTGTGGGTGAGCCTTCAAACTGGCTCTGACTCCAGAGTCACTGCCTCTGTTAATCCACAGACCTGAGCTTTGTCTTCTGCCCGCTTACGGTACAAAGGACAGAGTGCCCAGGGGAGACCTCTTCTCCTAGGGTCCAGTGCTGGAAGCTCCGCGGGGGCCTATCTCAGCATGCGGGGCTGGGCTTCCCCGAGCCATCCTAGCTACTGGGACTCAGCTGCCAGGTAAGGCTTTCTTTATTTCCTGCCCCCGAACACCTAGTTTAGCTACCTTTGTGCTCAAGCCCTATGTAATGAAAAGAAAATGGCCTGGAGGCAGTTTGGCTTAAAGGGTGGGAAGGCCTGGAAAAGAAACCCTGTCCTTGGGTTTCTGACCAGGGAACCGCTAGGCTTCAGCCTCAGGGGAGGAAAGGTAAAGAGATGATCCCAGGGAAGGCTTTTTCAAGCCACTGCCTCCCTCCCTGCACCACTTATTCCACATCACTGCTCTGCTTCCCCCAACAGCGAACGCATATCTCTATATCCATGTGAGCCAGGCTAGGGTACAGATGGGCAATGCCTGCTGGGAGCTGTAGCCCAGTGGCAGCATAGGTGCCTGGGTCCTTCTGGGGGATGAGACCAGCTGGCACGTGGCCCGGGCTGTCTCTGTGGAACTGGAGCCTGCTGTCATAGGTGAGTGGACAGTGTGGGAAGTTCACCTCGCCCAGCCTATGTATTTTGCCAGGCCCAAAGTCTGTGGGGCTGCTGAGGGGAACCACTCTTGGGATGCAGGCAGCCCCCTGCCAGGGACACCAAAGTCTTTTGCTTCTGTCTGGACTCTGTTGTCAGGAGGGTCCTGGGAGCTTCCTGTGCTGAGGAGGAGGTTGGTCCATCAGCTCTGCCTATCAGGTCAGACCTAGAATAAAGACTGTAGGAAAGAGTGGATCTAAAAGCAGGAGCTTTAAACTTCCTTTCCCTACCCTCAGGCTCTGGAGGATCATGTTGCCTGAGGAACTGGGGATCTAAGAACACTCCTAATGACCCCTGTTCAGCCCTAACTGAAACGGGCCCCTTATCGAATGTGCACCTGTGTGACCTTGGCTGTTGCTGGCTCACAGGGGGTTCTCTGCTTCCTCCTTTCTGCACCTGGATCTCCTCAGTTTCCTGTTCCTGAAATCTTCTCCCTTCCCCCCATCTTTCTAAAGACGTGTGGGAGATGTTAAACTGTGGCCTGGGTTTTCTGCATTAGTTGATGCTCTTATCCCAATCAAAGGTCAAGATTCTCCTAAACACCCCTGATTCCTCCCCACGCAGAATGGAGTGGCTGTGATCACGGAAAAGGACTTTTAGAAGAGCCCCTTACCTTTCCCCCTCAAAGGCCCAGGTGGGACTGGGCTTAGAAGTGGGCGTCGGGTGCGAGGTGCTCCCACAGTTGCTGTAGGGTCCGCCTCGGGGAGCTCAGAAGCATAGGCGCCTGGGTCCTTCTGGTGGATGAGACCAGCCTCTTACCTTTGCCCGCTCTCTTCCCCTCAGGATGGGGTAAGAACTGGCATTTGCAGGCAGCTCTTCCACCCTGAGTGGCTCATCTCTGGTGAGGAAGATGCTGCCAGCAATTCTGCCCCAGGCCACTACACTGTGGGGAAAACCTGGGGCTAGAGCGAATCCGAAAACCAGCGAGTGGATCCAGTGCGTGGGGCCCCTGCAGGAGGTCGGTGTGACCATCACCGCCTTCCCTGGCCTGGGAGACTGGCTGTGTGGGGGAGAAAGGGAGGCCACAGGCCTGTGGCTCTCCTGGTGCTGGTGAGGTCCCTGCATTTCCCTGGCCTGTCTGCCCAGTTGGCTTCCCCTAGGGGAGCTGTGGGCCTCGTGTATGGGCCTAGGGTTAAAAGTCGGTAGCCCTCTCCGTCTGAGTTTGTGCACGCCGGCCTCTGCCCTCATGGTTCGCAGCTTGCCAGGTCTAATCGAGGCCTTCTTGGAACTTCGGTCCGCCTCTAGCCCTGGCTGGCAGGGGAAGCTGCTCGGCGGCCTGGCTTGTTCCGAGACTCCTGAGCAGAGCTTTCCTACCGGCAGAGATTCCTTCTTGGCTTTTAACCGTTGTCCAGTCCTGTCCTCACCAGAGGCATTGGAAACCAGGAGCGAGGCCAGCTAAGATCCAGGCTTTGGCACTGGTCCTCCAAGAACTGCCCAGACATCCTCTGCTGCCCGGTAGAGACAGGACTTGCAGGGGACCTGAGGAGTGGGAGAGTGTGTGAAAATAAAACAAAGCACCCCCTACGCTTAGGCCTGTCTTAAAAGGAGAGTTTTTAAAAGTCAGTTTGCATAAAGCCTGCTTTTTTTAAAGCTTATTTTTATTGAGATATAATTGACATGTAATGTTAGTTTCAGGTGCACAAACAGTGATCTGATGTGTATGTGACTAAGTGGAGGATTTTTAGTGTCACGTCCATGTGTCTGGTGTCGAGTGATGCTTTTTTAGTCCAGGAACAACTATATGAGAATCTCCCAGGGCACCCGTTGGACCTGCAGGTTCCTGGGCTCCAGTCTCAGATGGGGCTGGGGAATCTGCCCAGTGAGACACCGCCGCCACCACCCCTGCCCTCCCACAACTAGGCAGCAGAGCGACAAAGCTGAGAGGGCCCTGCTCTGTCTCGCGTCCCACCTGACCCTGTCTCCCCTCCCCTTACCCTGCCTCTTCACACACACTGCGCTGTGTTTCTAGGCCAGCCGTCTCCCAAGAACTCTGAGCCCCTGGTAGATATTCTCTAGCCACCTTTATGTTGCTGAAGCAGAAGAGCATGAGAAGTTTCTGGAGTGGTGGAGATTTATCTTGATATGGATGTACACTTGTCAAGTCATTCGTGGCACATACAATGAAACGTATATACTTAGCTACCAATTATGCTTCAAAGTTGTTCTTGTTGTTTGTAAATACAGAGGGGAATACAGTTATTATACTTAGGTCGCAGTAGCCTTCCAGACAGAAAGCGTTGTCAGGAGAAGAGGCTGGGGGCAGGCAGTACGCCACGTGCGTCCTTAACGGTCTTATCTCCTACCCTGGACGGACCAGTGCACCGGGCCTCAGTGTTTCCTGATCTCCCATAGCTTGGGGGGCGGCGCTGGCTCAGGCTTCACCTTCCTGCTGATGGAGCGGCTTTCCATTGAACATGGCAAGAAGTCCAAGTTGGAATTTGCTATCTACCCAGCCCCCCAAGGGTCCACAGCGGTTGTGGAGCCCTACAGCTCCATCCTGACCACCCACACTGCCCTGGAGCGCTCAGACTGTGCCTTCATGTTGGACACGAGGCCATCTGTGACATCTGCCACCGCAGCCTGGACACCAAGTGTCCTGCCTACACCAGTCTGAAACGGCTCGTTGGCCAGAGAGTGTCCTCCATCGCTGCTTCCCTGCGTTTTGATGGTGTCCTCAACGTGGACCTCACAGAGTTTCAGACCAATCTGTTGCCCTCCCCCTGCATCCGCTTTGCCCTGGTGACCTACTCACCCATTGTCTGTTGAGAACACCTACCAAGGCAGCTCTCAAGGCCGAGATCACCACCTGCTCTGAACCCCCCAGTCGGATGGTCAAGTGTGACCCTTGCAATGGCAAATACGTGGCCTGGGTGCCCTGCTGCGGGGAGGTGGTGCCCAAGGATGTAAATGCTGCCATTGCCACTGTCAAGGCCAAACGCACTGTCCACTGTGTGGACTGGTGTCCCATGGGTTTCAAGGCAAGTTAGGGGTAGGGAAGGATCAGCATGTGGCCTGTGGCCCTCTGAGGGAAGATCCCTGTAGAGCTGCAGACGTGAAAACAGATGTTCTGGGGTGGCAAATAACAGCTTTAGAGTCTCTCTTTAACTTAATAGACCACAGCCTGCCTAGAACCCAGAGCTTTGGCCTGTAAGTTGGGGTCAAGTCTATTTGAAAGCTTGCCTTTTTGAAAGAGAAGCATTTCATGTCTCTTATCCTGGCAAATACGCATTCCCTAGGTCTGCCAGTCAGGTGGGGGGCAAGCTCCCCATCGGTCACGTGTGCCATGCTGGACAGAACCAGGAAATACGGCTACTGCTCGGAAGGGCATACCTTTGGGAACACAGAAAGGCCTACCATTCAAATAATGGGCAAAACTTAGGGCAAAAGGTCTATGAATGCAGTCTCTTCCTTTTGAAGTGATGAGGAAGATTCGTTTTTGCCCCACTCTTTTATCAGGTCACATACCAGAGGGCACTGGGCATATGATCTAGTGTAGGTTTTTTGGGTTTTGTTCCAGGGTGTGAGTAGCATGATTCAAGGTGGCCGATGTGGCATTCAGAGAACATGCAGCTTGCTTTCCCTGTTACAGTCCTGCAGGGGGAGTGGTGGGGGGTGGGGGGCTGGCGCCACACCGGGGCTCCTGATCATAAAGGTAATAGCGGCTCACTAGCACCGAAGAGCTGTTCTGTAGCTTAGGACTAGGAACAAGGGGTGGGGTATCTGGAGGCTGACTCGCCCAGCTCCATATTAGGAAAGCTTTAGCTGCTCAAACGAAGAGTAGACTGTCTTCAGGAAGTAGCCTGCTGTTCTTAGAGGCATCAGGGAAAGCTGACATTTTTTAAACACCCAACGTGCGGTGTTTGTTCTGAATAGCCTAATGTTTACAGTAGGCTAAGTTTCAATCCAATTGGAGAGCTTTGTAAGTTTTTATATTTTTAAACTAATAATTTCCTAACTACAGGAAAGTGAAGGGACTAGTACAATTAACAGCCATATCCCTACTACCTGGATTCAACATCTAACTCTGCTATGTTTTCTTTTTGCTTTGCTGACCCATGTACACTCACACACAAGACACATCTGGTTTTGTCCCTAACAAAATTAATAGCAGTCCCCGAAAATAGAAACAGCTAATCAGTATTCAGACTTTCCCAGTTGCCACAGATGTTTTTATAGTCAGTTTTTCTGAGTCAGGATATAATCAAGGACCAGGACCAGGCATTATATTCATTTGTCTCTTAAATCTTTTGACGGAAGCAGTCCACCCTTTTTCTCAATTGTGACTTTGAAGGGATTTGTCTCATTGCTTGAATATTCCCATTCCAGATTGGTCTGTTCCCTTGTGGTTAACTTGTTCTCTACCCCTATGTTTCTTACAGAGTGGCAAATGCCGAATACCAGGCGACCACCCCTTGCCCAGTTGTGGGAATCCTTACACAGACCCCCTTCCAGGGAACCGGAACCAGGCACTTAGACTACTTGTTGTTTCTTCTTAGGTAGGCATCACCTACACGTCTCCCACAGCGGTGCCTGGGGGAGACCTGGCCCAGGTGCAGCGGGCAGGCTGCATGCCAAATAATACCACAGCCAGCGCTAGGCCGGGCCTGTCTCCCCCACAGGTCTGACCTGATGTCTGGCAAGCAGGCATTTGTGCACCGGCCCCTGGGCGAGGCCATGGAGGAATGGGAGTCCTCTGAGGCCCGAGGGGACCTGGCTGCCCTGGAGAGGGATCATGAAGCCGTGGGCACAGAGTCTATGGATGGCGAGGGTGAGAGTGAGGAGTTCTGGGGGTCCTGGCCCCTGCAGTGCCCTGCCTCTCCCCAGTTTTGTATGTCTATTTCACTGTTTCCTTAGCCCCCCACAAATACAGTTGTGTCTCAGGTGATGTGCACTCTGTGGCATGGGGTTCAGCCCAGGCAGTGGGCCTTCCCGCACCTCCCCAGCGTCCTTGTCATCCTTAGAGGTTAAGGGTCAGGGTGGCCACTGCTTCCGGTGAGTCCAGCTGGGGGCTGCCCTATGTGAGCAGACCACCCCGACCCTCAGGGGCTCACGGCCTGGGCTGTGGTGGTTCCCTGTGTATCCTTACCCGCATCCCACCTCAAGGAAAGGTCGGCCTTGTAGCGGTTCTGGTCAAAGTATCTGCCCCTAGCACTCTGGGGCAGAAAGTCCGTCTGAATTTCAATGCCTGGGAGCCATCAAGCATTCTTACCTGGCTACCCTCCTCGTGGCCAACAGAGGGCAGTAGAGGTTGAAGCCGCTTGAATTCCCAGACCAACCCGCCACAGGCATCTTACAGTTTGGGGCTCTACTCTGACGCCTTCTGATGGCATAGGGTCTGAGAACAAGGATTCTGAAAGACAGGGAGCATAGCCTGGGGCTCTGAACATCTGAAATAATTTTTGAAGTGCTTATGAGCCTTTTAGGCCAGAAGGTCTATATTTTTAATTCTCTAAGGGGTCCCTAATGAGAAAGGAAGACTTGTTCTACCATCTAGCTTATACATGGTCTTAGAGACCAGTGTATTAGTCAGTGAAAGAGCCTGGTGGTAGCTCAGTGCTAAACTGGGTGGCCCCTTCTAGCCCAGCCCAGGCTCAAGGAGGCCTCTCTCCAGCGTGCTGGGAAAGCGTCCTTGGCCAGGCAGGTGTGGCCAACTTGTACTTTCTGAAGAGGTGGGATGTCCTCATGGGGCCCAGCTCCGCAGACCAGCACAGCCCTCACCAGGAGGGGAAGGCCCAAATCTACACACTTGGATTTTCAGACATAACTCTGCTTTTTGAAGCGCCAGCGAGCCTTGGGGCTGCCTGGAAATGTCTGTGGCGCCCTTGGCGTTCAGGGCACTAGCTATTAGCATTCACCTAGGGACTGGTTCTGGCTGCAGAGGTCTGACAGTCTCCAGCTCGGCTCTCCCGCACCCTTTCTCTTAGTCCTCATAGTCCCAAGAAGACAAGGCGCTCAGCCTATTGCACTGGTTTGTCTCAAGTCCTTAGAAGTCCAGCTCTGACACTGGTGTCTTCCTTACCAGTTTCTTCCATTTTAAGCAACTCAAGTATGCCTTGTTAGAGCTGAGGCACAGGAGGAGCTCAGGAAAACCTGCCTGGTGCCAGCTCAAGAATCTGGGACTGTGTTCAGCAAGTGCGTCTAGCTGTCTCTGCTGGTTATCTGCACACAGAGACCAGCAGCTGGCATTTTCTCTCTTCCTGGCCCTGCCTTTTCCCTTGCTGGGCACATGAATTCATATGTATTAGCAAGTCTTCCTCTGTCAGTTCAAACCAGAGACCACCACAAGTGGGGGAGGCAGTGGGAAGATGAATGGCCATTGAGGGTTTGACACCTACCCTGAGGCACTCCTGTGATTAGACACCAGATAGGGTGAGTCAGTTACAAGTGGGTGGAGCGAGCTAGAGAATTATTTTGGATAAACATGCAGTTGCCATGAACTGTTCTCCTGGCCCTGAACGAGAGTCGGTGTAAGTCCCTTCTCTTTTCCCGCCTCTAAACCCTCTCCTACCCACCTGTTTTTTTCTGTATTTTTGGAATAAGCAGAAAAGATCTTACATCTGCCTAGACTCAACCCCCTGACACCTGCCTCCAAGCCCCAGGCACAGCTAAGTCCCTGGGTCACCCAGGAGAGTTGCGCCTAGGTTCCTTTCTATCTGTGGAGCCCTTGGTGGCGTGAGGATGGAGCAGAGGAGAAATTCTTGCCTTGGGAGTTGTGGTCTGAAACTAGAGATACAGTTTTACCAAGTACTCAACTTAGAGCGTGAGCATGAAGTGTTGCTGGGCTGGCATTTTCTCCACAGCTAGCCCTGGAGCTGCAGCAGATGGACTTACATCCTAGCATAGCATGGCCTAAACCAGGATGACTTCCTGCAGGGACCACCTCCCTCCATCTGCGACTGACCGGGGACCCAGGTGCCCTGTGGGAAGTGGGCTCCGTGAGTCCTTACAGGGTAGGGAGGTCGTCCTGCTGCTGATCCATGACAGACTGCAGGGAGCTAGCCTACATGACTGGGAAGACCGGAGCACCTCCAAGCACCGGTGCATGTTACGAGTTGAACAAGAACTTCACACCCTCCGAGAATGGACAGATGGGACAGGAGGCTTTGGCCGTTTCTTTTTTTGGTGCAGATTTTCAGTAACGCCCTGGTTTCATTGGCGCCTGGCCTACACCGTGAGCTATACCGGAGATAGCCGGGGCTAGAGCCTTTTAGATGTGACTGCTCCAAGGTGTAAACGTGTTTTCTGTTGGATGTATTAACAGGGTCTGCCTGTATAAGGTGAAGGTCAGAGTCCTGGGGTCTGACTGATCCTTTGTAGAGATTTTTTAACCAGCCTTCCTGTTCTGGCTTCTCCCCTGCATCCCCACCTTCAGAACTTCCCAGGGCCTTTGGAGGTCTGTCCTCCCTGCCCGCGGGCGTTCGGTGCTGTGCTCCCGTCCTCCTGGCTCCAGTGAGGAGTCTGCACTGCCCCTGCCCTGTCATCCCTTTCCCTCCAAGCTCAGTCTCACTGGGATGAGAAACGTGCAGTGGGCCTGGAAGAACAAGGCCCAGCCAAGAGTAGGCTCCCAGAAGGACTGGCACCTGAGCCGGATACTGAAGGTGGGCTGGGGTGTTCAAGGCAGGGGCTGGTATAGGAAAAGGAGTGGAAAACACAGGAGTGATATATTTGGGTGACTGGGTAGTTTGTAGCTGAAACTTGAGGTGAAGGAAGGGGGAGCTAGAGAAAAAAGTACAGAGCTGAATGTCTGTGGTTTTGCATTTCTCTTTCAAATAGTTATTGAGCCCCTATTATGTGCCATGGATTATTTTAGATGCTTTGGTATAGGGAACCAGTGGAGAAAAAGGAGTTTGAACCTTCTCCTTTTCAAAACCTTTTGACTTTGAAGTGTCAGCATTCAGGGCTGACCTGTCCTTAAAGCAATGGTTCTCAGCCTGGGGCGGTAGTGTGAGGCCGCCTTTCAGTGGGGTGATGGGGCGGGGGCCCGGGATGCCTGTCAGCATTCTACAAAGCAGGGACAGAGCCCCGCAACAAAAATTGTCCCCCCAAAACTGTCAACACGGCTGAGATTGAAAAACCTTGCCTCCAAGGATAGCTTGGCAGTTGCCAGAAGGGTAGGTTTCTGGGTGAGTAGCCTTGTAAGCACAGCAGAGAGAAGGGGGAAGTCGTAATCATCAAGGTGCTGAGCGCCATTTCACCCGGAGCAGGGAGAAGGAGAAGGGCCGGGGTCAGAATCCGAGCGCGTGGTGACCAGGCATCACGACACCTGGGGAAGTAGTCTGGGTGGCTTTGGGTTCCTGCTTTGGCAGCGTGACACGTTCTCCCCCGCCACGTTCTTCCAGCTGGGCTTGGAGACAGACTGAGCTTTAGACGTTGTATTAGTCTCCAAGGCTGCCTAACAAAGCCCACAGGCTGGGAGCCTAGGCAGCAGGGATGAATCCTCTCACAGGGCTGGAGGCCTGAAGTCCGAGGTGACGGGGTCAGGGCTGGTTCTCTCTGCGGCCGCCCTCCTTGCTGTAGTTGGCCGCCTTCTTCCTGTGTCTTCACGTGGGCCTTTTCTGCCTGTCTGGGTCCTCATTTTCTCTTCTTACAAGGACACTAGTCATACAGGCTTTGCCCATATGAACTTATTTTTTCTTAATTACCTCTTTAAAGGTCCTGTCTCCAAATACAGTCACATTCTGAGGTACCAGGGGCTAGGACTTGAACGTGAATTTTGAGGGGGCGCCTTTGAGCCCCTTAAACATGTTGGGCGTGAGGAGTGTGGGGGCCACCCAGAGCACAGTGGGCCCCTGGGGTGCTGCTCTGGAGTCTGGCAAGTCGGGGTGGTGTGTACGCGTGGCTAGCTCTGTGGGTCGGAGTGAGGTCCCCTGTGCAGACCAGCAAAGGACAGAGGAGACCCCCCAGCGCTGCTGTCCGCAGGATGGAGATTCCCCGGACCCAGGGGCCAGAGGAGAGGACCGTCACAGAGGGCGAGGGCGTGGGTGTGTTCGCAGGGCTCCGGGTCGGTGTCAGACGCGGCAGTGACAGGCAGACGGGCACTTGGACAGGTATGCTGCTAGGTGGGAAGTTGGAATTTTTATTTAAAAGTGGAATTCATCTTTACTCATTGACATGAATGGCAAGAATAGGATACTGTTCAAGACTTTCCACCTTCTGAGGAAGAATCTTTGAAGGGGAAAGAGGAGCCCTACCAGGCGCCTTTGAGGACCTCGTGAATCTGGAATGGCCAGTCCGTGGACTCGCCCCCTCGAGCCCGGCGGCTGCCAAGGGGCCCTGGCGTGTGGGGCCTGAGACCTATTGCCGTCTGAGCCTAAACTGAGAAGGGAAGAAACAGTTAGGAAGGGGAAGATAATATGAACAAATCAATGATAATATGAACAAACACGCCATGTCAGAAGTAGAAGTGTGAATGGAGTCCAGAACCCGGGCCGACCCGCTGCGTGGGGCTGGAGGCCGCGTGGGCTCTCAGGGCTGAGTGGGAGCTGACGGGGCGGGGCGCGGGGAGAGCGGGGAGAGGGGATGCCTAGCACGGGAGCCCTCGCGGCCGGGCCCGGGGCCTTGGGTGCGAGCGGGAAGGCGGGAGGTGACGCGCCCGGTCGCGGGCGGAGACAGGCGGCGGCCGCCCGAGACCTCGGAAGCCTGGGAGGCGCGGTCGAGGGGTGGCGCGAGCGCTGGGGGTCCCTGGCGTCCCTGGCGTCCCTCTCCCCACCGCCCGGTGCGGCCGGCTCGCTCTCGCGGCCCAGGGAGGGAGGCGCCAAGCCGGGCAGAGGTCTGGGCCCCAGCCCGGGGGCCGCCGCCGCTGGCCGCGCCCTGGGACTCGGCGGATGTGCGGCGCGGGGCCCCGTGGCCAGGAGGGAGGAGGAAGCTGGCGGCGAGCGGGCCGCCTTTCCCGTCCTCGCCCCGGGCTTTGGGAAGAAAGGCGCAGAGACGGCCCGTCCGCGGAAGGCAGGTCTGTCCTCGGGACGCCCCTGGTCTGGGGATTGAGGCGGGCGGACGGGGCCTCCAGCTCGGGATACCGCCGTGTCCCTCTGGACAAGGACAGAGCGCGGCCCCTCGGATGACGTGAGCAATGGGGTGTCGGTGCAGCCCCCCTTCTCGCTGATCTGGATTCCGGTTCCTCCCGTCAAGTCTGAGCAGCTCCGCCGAAGGCCGACCCTTGCCTCTCTGGGAGGCGCCGCTTTCCGGCTCTCAGACAGGCAGCGCGCCAGGCCCACACGGGGTTTCATGCGGCAGCCCCCGGAGGAAGGCGCAGACCCGGCCGCGCTTGGTCCCCGTGGTCTAGAGGGCAGCCTGCGGCGGGTCAGCCCCCTCCGCGGTGGACGGGCGTGGGCTTCATCAGCCCTGGCGCAGGTCCTGTCTGACCGCCACGTCTGAGGCCTCGCACGGGTGTGGAAGACCCGGGAGGACCGTTTAGCTGGTTTAGCGGTGTAGCTCATAATTAAGAGCACAGACTATGAAGCCAGAATCCCAGCTTTGCTACTTAGTAACTGTGTGGCTGTGGTCGTGTTCCTGGGCCTCAGTTTCCTCATCTATAAAATAAGACTAAAACAATGGAACCTGCCTCACAGGGTTGCTATGAAGATGACATGCACGGTGCCTAGCACAGCACCTCGAACACAGTAAGTGTTCGTTGATATTAGTAATTATCAACCACCATAGCGGAAGAAAGGCAACTTCAGGGTATTGAGCTGAGCATTTCTGTCACTGTTCTTCATATCTGAATCCTCTGTTCCTGTTCTGAGTAATCAATGTGAACTTCCCCATAGCTCTTTCTTTCCCCCAAATGAAGCTCTTTTGAAGACACTTATTCTCAATGGTTAATTATTCCAATTTTCCCTGCAGCCAAGGCCTCTCCCTGCTTGTGTCCCTCGTCTCACCCTTGAGGCCAGGGTTCTGGGGCCCCACAATCAGCTCTGTGCGTCCAGGCTCTGGCTGGAGGCCCACCCGCACCAAGCACCCCGCAGGACCCCTCTGCCTGCTCCCCTGCATGCGCCTGTTCTCAGCCACAGCCTCCGCAGCTCACCCCTGCTCGCAGGAGCTTTTAGGTAGGTCAGAGGGTGCCATTCATTACAAACAAGCTTTGTCCTAATTCCCAGCCACTCATCCAGCAGTGAGACCCAAATATTTTATCTGAGCGACAGGCAGGCCCAAGGCTCTGGCAGAAGGGCTTCTAACAGAATCGGGTACTAGGAAGGCCCTGTGTTGAGGCCTGTCGCCATTATCTCTTGCTATACAAAACAAACACCTATAAGCCAGTGACCTCAGATGGCCCCCATCTGTTGCTGTAATCTGGAGCTTGGTGGTGGGGCTCACTCTCACCAAGTGGGGTTGGCTGGGGGCAATCTGGGGACCCAAGGCAGCCCCCCTCTCACATCTGGTGCCTTGGCCAAGTGACTGGGTGGCCTGGGACTCTCTTGTCTCCCGCGTCTCTTACCCTGCAGGGCCTTCTCTCCAGGGGTGTAGTCAGACATGTGTAGCAGTCAGCTTCCAGAGAGTGAAACAGAAGCAGCTTCCAGAGAGTGAAACGGAAGCTACAAGGACTCTTAAGACCTAGGTCTGAAGGCCCCAACTCAGTGGGAGGGTTATGGCGAATCGTATGCCCCCACCAGGAAATCCTGCGTCAAAGTCTTGGCCTTCGGTTTCTCAGAATGTGACCTGATTGCAAAGAGGGTCACTGGTTAGGATGAGGTCATATGGAGTAGGGTGGGCCCCTCACACAGTATAACTGGTGTCCTTATGAAAGGGAGAAATTTGGACCCAGACACATACACAAGGAGAATGCCATGTGAGGATCACAGGCTACCACAACTGCCAGATCCAAGAGAGGCTGGGAGCAGGGCCGCCCCTTGTGCCTTGGGAGGACACATAGCCCTGGGGGGCCCTCGACCTCGGACTTCCAGCCTCCAGAACTGAGATGGTGTCACGCAGTTGGTGGTACTTTGTTCTAAGAGCCCAGCAAACTAATACAGAAGGGGAATCGAGTCTGTCTCCCTCTTGTTGGGAAGGGTAGCCTGCAGGCACAGGGAGAAGGGAATTGTTTGGGCTGTCTTGGCAGGCCCTCTACTCCAAGGCTGCCCGAGAGTGGACAGGACAGTGGAGAAGACAGACCAGAGACGGGAGGGCAGAGCCCAGGTCCCAGGCCTGACTCCGCCAGAGCTGGAGGGGTGGCACTAGGGAGGCCGTGTAACCTTCCCTACCTTTCCCAGGGTCCCAAAGGGCAAGCCTGGAGAAGAGGTCTTTTTTGTTTTCAGATTTAAACTTTGGGCCTCCCTAAGAGTTCTTTAGCCCAGAGGGTGTGTAAACACGCAGTGCTGGCCCCTCTCTGATTCAGTAGGTCCCCGGCAGGGCCTGAGAGCTTGCACCTCCAAGTTCCTGCATGCCGCTGGTTCTAGGCCATGGTCAGGGGCCCTGTCCTAGGGCTGTGGATCGCAACTCTGCCTGCACATCGGAATCACCCGGGAGCTTTAACAATGACGGATGCCTGGGCCCTGCCCCAGAGAGTCTGTATAACTGGTGTAAGGTAGGGTCTAAGCTCTGTATTTAAGAAACAAATCTTGGGTGAAATAGGTGAAGGGAAAAAAATGTTTGGTATCATGATCTTGACAATGGTTACATAAGTGTATACTCAAAATTCATCAAGCTGTATATTAAAATGTGCATTTTATTGTATGTACCTCAATATTAAACTTTTAATATCAAAGAAAAAATGTTAAACCTCCTAGGTGAAGCAGATGTGCAGCCACAGTTGAGGGCCACTGCTCGAGGGCCCCAGACCTCTGAGCAAACTGCATTCAAACCGTGTCAGTGCACACGCCCTAACACACATGGCCCGGTGCACACGCCCTAACACGCACGGCCCGATGCACATGCCCTGACACGCACAGCCCGGTGCACACGCCCTAATGCGCACGGCCCAATGCACACGCCCTAACACACATGGCCCGATGCACACACCCTAACGCACATGGCCCAGTGCACATGCCCTGACGGGCACGGCCGGGGCACACATGGCCTGGTGCACATGCCCTGACGCGCATGGCCCGGTGCACACGCCCTGACGCGCATGGCCTGGTGCACATGCCCTAATACACATGGCCCGGTGCACACGCCCTAATGCGCACGGCCCGGTGCACAAGCCCTGACACACACGGCCCGGTGCACACGCCCTAACACACATGGACTGGTGAACATGCCCTGACACACACGGCCCGGTGAACATGCCCTAACACATATGACCTGGTGCACACTCCCTGACACGCATAGCCCGGTGCACACGCCCTAACACACATGGCCCGGTGCACACGCCCTGACGCGCACGGCCTGGTGCACACGCCCTAACACACATGGCCCGGTGCACACGCCCTGACATGCACCGCCCAGGCAAAATACAGCTTTAAAAAAATGGGAAAAAAAAGTGATCCCCTAACTTCCTGAAGTTTAGGAATTTGACTGACTTTCAAGTTTTGGAATACTTTGCAACTGTTTCCTGTCCCATCACCCCTGTCAGACCAACATGATTACACCAGCCAAGGAGGTGGTAGGAGTTCATTCCCCAACGGGAGTGGACAGGAGGGGCCCCTGGGTTTCTGTCCCCACCTCAAACTTGAACACCTTCTTGTAGAAGCTCCTCTTGAGCTTTAGGAGACAAGTCCCCCTACCAATGACTTGTTGAACTTGAATCCAAACATCCTAAACCTTCTGCGCACCTCCTGTGGCCCTGGATCTAAGAGAGCAGGCGTGCAGTTAGGACACGCTGGGGGCTCTGGGGAGCACATCTGAGGTCCAGCTTCGCTGTGATTCGAGCAAGCTATGAGCCAAACTCTGTGTCTGTGACCTCACACGTATGGTCAGTGGATCTGGCGTGTTGAGCTGGACTGATTAAGGCCGTGAAGTGCTCAGCACAGTGTCACACCTAGATATTAGTTTGTGTACCTCCTGATTTCAGCCGTCTTGTGAAGTATCCCTGTTACACAGCTGAGCAAACTACTGGGGAAATTGGCCTGTCTGAGGTCTAGCAGCTCGGACGGCACGGCTGTCCAGGGACTCGAGCCCATTTTGACAGGGATGGGAGCAGTCAGGAGGTTTGCTGACAGGTAAACCTAATAATCCACAGAACCATCACAAGCCTGAAATTAAGGTAATAGAGTAAACAGGCCAGGTTCTGGGGTCATGAGAGGGAGGGAGCAGAGAAGAAGCTGCAAGTGACTGGAATTTCAAGTTTCGTAGGGAGGAGTGAAGGGAAAAGTCAGACCAGCCCTCACAAGTCTGCTGGTAGATGGAGCACCTGCTGGGCTGGGGCCAGGATGGTGGTGTGACTGCTGGGCCTGCAGGCCAAGGGGGACTTGAGGCGGCTGGTGGTGAAGCTCTTTCTATAGCTGCTTCTTTCAGTAAATAATAAGATGCCTTCTGCTCTACGAGGCCTTGGGGATACATACGGTGGTGAACAAAACAGACATGCCGGGTTCCTATCTCAGGAAACACACTCCAGGGTGTACGGACCTTCAACAGTTCCACGGCTCCCACTGGTGCTGTGCGGTAGCGGGAGGCCCTGGGCGCCTGTGGGTGGTCAGGGGAGGCCGGTCCAAGGATGCTGAGAATGCTGCCAAAGCTGAGGACGAGGGGATGCAGCCCAGATGGAGGCGGTCGGGCCGGAAACGCCTCATGGGAAGCCCCGGATCAGGCCTGGGCTCAGGCTCCTGAAAAGAATGCAGGTGCTCTGGCTGAGCTGGTGGGAGAGGAGTGAGGTGCTGTAGGCCGTGTGAAAAATATGTTGACCCTGAGAGCTGTGGAGAAGCCATCCAAGGACTGTAGCTAATGTCGTGACCCGACACGGTGTGTCGGTTCTGAACTGTCACACACACTCATCTCATTGGACTCCCACAGCAGGCCTGTGACATCTCCTCCTACAGATACACACGTGGGGAGCCCACAGGCCACGCGGCTGAGTTCACGGGTGTAGGCCCCACCCCACCCCCCTTCTCCTTCCCCGATAAGGCAGACTGAGAGGGAGAGGGGGAGGCCTGTGGGTGGGGAGGGGGCCGGGTTCCCCTTCTCCTCCCAGCCCTCTGGGTGGTCATGGTGCTCCCCCACGTCCAGGACTTCTAAAGGGGCCCAACCAGGAGGAGGAGAATCGTGCCCTAAGGCCTTTTGGTGGGAAAACCTGCCTCTCCCCACCCACCTGGGGCAGGGCTGGTTCCAAGGTGGAAATGTTCTACCTGCCTGGGCCTGTCTGAGGCCCCTGGGAAGCGGGAGGGAGCTCAGCCCCACGGTAGGGTGACTGTGTGGTCGCCCCAGAGCCCCTTGGGACGTGTCAGCAGGCAGCAACCCCAGACACAGCTCCAAGGGAGAGAGCTGAAGACTGTGGTCCTCCACTGGGATGGGAGGGAAAGGGGTCCGGTGCTTACAGATGCTGGGTGCTTGGCCCTCTGTCTCCCAGAGCAAAGGGAGAGGTGAGCTGAGGCACTCTGAGCATCTCACCTGCCTTGTTTGACTTCCTTTAGCCCTCATACCAGCGCTGGGTGATAGATGGAGTCCCTGTTTTGCACATAAGGAAACTGGCTCGGAGAGATTAATAACATTTTAAGGTCTCAGCTAGTAAACAGAGCTGGGACTGAAACCCACAGCCTGTAGGCTTCGGTTGACCCTCATTAACCCCATAAACAGGCTTACTTATTCCTGGGGAGATCCTCAAAGCCTCATGGAGGAAGTGGGATTTGCACAGAGCCCCCTCATCTCAGGTGCTTAGCACTCAGTGGGAACCCAGAAGAGGTTTGGATGAATGGAAAGCCTGGAGGAATAGGGTTGATGTTTGGTCTTGAGCTGGGGTGTGCGGGGTGGGGGGAGGGCTCTCAACTGCGGACCCCTGGGCCGTGTGGGCTTCCCCAGGCTCACCTTGGCAGCCTGATCCTGTCCCACCTGGCCATGCTTGGTAGCAGGAACCCAGCTACCGAGAGACCCAAAAGCCCTTCCCTAAAAGGTGATTCAGGAGGACATGAAGGATGCGGCCAGTGTAGAGGGAGGAAAAGAGGTCAGTGAGGAGACGGGGGACGCAGGACGCGGGGGTGGGGCTCCTGACTCACTTCCCACTCCCACCCGAGTCCCACTGAATGACCAAGGTCGTCTGAAGGGAGGACTCCACTGTCCCCTGCGCGAGGGAAAGCCACACCCCGGGAAGGGCAGGGCTGGCACCAGGCTGGCTTGGCAGGTGGGGGTCTCAGGCATTTGGGATTCCAACAGGAATCAAGGTCAGGGGAGGGCTGGGCACTGCTGGCAGCCTGATAACTTCTGTGGAGACTCTCCGGAGCCTTCTGCCTCGGGGAACCTGCCCACTGCATCCGCCTTGGCCTGCACAGGCAACGGTGACCCCGGGGCCCCCCGGCAGCCTCCAGGTGATCTGTCTCTCTCATTTATATATATATTAATCTGCAAAATGGGAATCACCCCTGCAGTGTGCTTCTGAGGATCAGATCACATAACGTATTCCTAGAGCTTTATCAACTAAAATGATGTGAAAAAGCAAGAGATTTATTCATTCATTGAACAAACACCACTGAGTTTGGGCACTGGATTTGGAGGTAAAGCAGGAACGCACTGTCTGGACAAATCTGACTCCAGTTGCCCTGGGAGCTCTTTGAAGTGGCGGCTGGTCTGAATCTTGTGGAGGAAGAGGGGTTAGCCATGCAGAAAGGGAGGGGATTCCAGGCTGGCTGGGGAGTGTGGGTGTCAAGGAGCCCTGGCACACTTGATGGGAACTACATAATTTTTTTTCCTCTCAGTAGTACTAGTAGTGGCCAGCACTTCTCCAGTGCTTACTAAGCAGGCAATGTTCTAAGTGCACCATGTACTTCTCACCTCTTTTTTTTTTAATTGATACATAGTTAATACACAGTATTATTTAGTTTCAGGTGTGCAACGTAGTGATTCTGCAATTTTTACATTATGAAATGCTCACTGCATAAGTGCAGTTATCATCTGTCACATCTGACTGCTCACAGAAATCCTCTATTATTAATCCCTTTTTATCCACAAGAAAACTGAGGTCCAGAGGTTAAAGTAAATTCCCAAGGTCACTCAGCCAGTAAGGGATAGCTGAGCCTTGAACCAGACTCTAAAAGCCATAGTGGAAACCACTCACCATAAGACCTCCTTTTTAAAAAGCCCCCTTACTTTTTTCAACCTTCCAAAAACATTCTCTTAAAGCAACATTTCTCTTCCTTAAGAATGTCACCCTTTGTCTTTCAAAAAGCAAAATCCCAGTCCCTTTAGCTTTTTGTAAGAGGGTGTCTGGTTTGTGAGAGGCCAGAGTAGGGTAGGCAGGGCATGAAACGAAGATTTGCAAGGGAACCGTTTATGCAGGGACCAGGGCCTAGGGTGAGCCAGGAACCCAGCCCAAACCTCGGCAGCTCACTGGTGCTGAAAGCCCGAGCAAGGAGCTGGAGGAGGCGAGAGCAGATTTGGGCTCGGACAGGCCTCCTGCCTTCTCATGGCTAAGGCTGCTGATGTCCTTGCAGGGCTCACTTACCCCAAGGAACATTAGGCAGCTTTGATCAGTGATTCTCGTGGCTTCCCTCACACTAACTCACTTCAAAGAGGGCGCAGAGCACCTGCTTTAGGAGGAAAAAGATGTCCCAGAGAAGGAGGCTCTGGGGAAGGCGGGTCAGTAAGGCTCTGCCAGGCACAGGGAGCCATGACCCCCCACACCACCCCTCGCCTGGGGTTCTTTCTAGAAGAGGTCTGAGAAAGCAAGACCTTGTCAGTCTCACCACCAGGGTCCCTGAGGCCATCCCGCACTGACCGGGTTGCTGTCTTTCCAAACTGCACTTCTGCCAGCCCCGTAGTGACTCGCTTTATTGTCTACCTTCATCGTTCAGCTTCTTCAGGGTGACCCACAACCAACCCGCCGGCGGGAGGGCAATCTTGGGGCCCTGGCATGCCTATTTTGTCATGTATGACTGGCTCGCATCGCCCTCCAGCTCGTTCAGTCCCATCCAGTTAGGACCCGGCCTGAACTCCACCCTAAACCCTAAACTTCAGCAGTCTCTTTCTGGCCCCCAAACCGTGGTGCCTTAACCCACAGTCCATGCCCCGCAGCACTTTCTTAGAATTAAAACACTCGCTGTAAGTCATTTGATGGCTCATCCGAAATGGTGTGGTTTTTTGGGGAGTCGTTAAATCCCACGCAGGGTGGGTGGGTCAATATCAGGAAGGCGCCAACCTTGGAACATGGAGCTAATAAATTGAACAACAGATCAATTCAGCCACCTGGAGAGTAATCCAGGCTCAGAGGTGCTTTGTGTTACTGATAGAGACGAGGATTGGTCCCAAGAATCCAATCTAGGTGACCAGTGGTGCTTCTGAAGGGAAATGATTGCCAGAGAGTCCAAGAAAGTTGCAACCTAATCAAGGTGCTGTGACCCCAGAGAAAACTGGTAACCTAGGAACGCCTCCCCAAAGCAGAGCTCAGGGCTGGCTCATGGTGTTTAAAAATTTGTTTTTGTATATTTTGAATGAGTTGCATTTTAAAAATTGGGAGGTCTAAGACAAATATTGGAATTCCCAGCTCCGGAAAAATGGCCAGATCTAGCAACACTGGGCCCCATTCGTACATGGCATCAATCTGGTAAAGCTGGGTGGCAGCTCTGCCCTTCAAATAGGGCATGCAGGCCACAGGCCCCCCCTGCTCCCCACCATCTCCAGACTCCAAACCCCACACCTTTGCTTCTAGGTTCTTACTCTAGGCCTGCCTTCCCCACCTATGCCATCTCAGAGCCCAGGTGGACATGTGGGTAGGGCCTCAGCCATTGTGCAGGGACAGGATGCCCTGATAGGATCTCAGTTCCCTGTCATTCACCCACATTTTTCAGCCTGGAACACCCTTCCCTCCACTTCCTGCCTGAGAAACATCTCATCTGTTTCACTGTCACCTCTGAAACTTTCCCCTATGGTTCCGGCCAAGGTCAGCTCCCTGCCCTTCTGCTCCCTTAATTCTGTATTTCAGTTGTTTCTCACTAGATTAGGAGCTCATCAGGGCCAGAGTCACGGTCTCTTACCTCATCCCCAGTGCCCAGGGCCTGACGTACAATGCTCTTGGGGGCCACTCTACGGAAGCGTGAGCATGAACCTAAGCCATAGGCCTGGACTGTGGAGGATATGAAAATAGGAAATTGCAGAAGTTGAAACACCTTTACTGGAGAATGGGCAACATTTGGTAAAAGCATTTTAAATAAGCAATGCTAGGTGATTCTGATTCAAGTGGTCCATAGACCACTTTTTTAAAGCTCTCTTTTAAGATTTGAGTTTATGTGTGTAAGGTAACCATTGCCAGAAATAGACATGTCTGGAGGGGGGTACTGGCTTTCAGAACAAGCTAAAGAATTTGGTTTTAAACATGTTGCACTTGGGATAACAATGAAACAGCCAAGAGGAGGGTATCCATCCAGGCTGGAGACCTCAGAGGCTGATGTCAGTTTAGGTAATACTTGGAAGTTCATTCAGGTAACACTATCAGAATGACTGAAAATTCAAAGGAGATACAGATGAATAAGAGGCCTTGGGATGTTCCTATAGTTACGGGTGGGTGGGGAAAATGGATTCAATGACAGAGGCAATAACTAGTCAGAGAAGTATGTGGAAATATAGATCAGTCTAGGATTTATGGGGAAAAAGGTAGGGAAGGAGGGAGAAAGGAAAGGGAAATGGGAAGTGTCATTCATTAAGTATCTTTTATATGCCAGGCACTGAGATAGACACCTGGAGCATATTGTTTAATTGGCTTCCCCATCTTGACCACCTTCAGACTGGTCTGCACACGATACCTGGGCTGATCTTTCCAAAGCATAGTACAGGTCACTTCACACTCCTGCTTAAAACTGTTCAATGATTCCCTGTTGTCATTAGGATAGTCTAACCCTTTAACATGCTTCTGCAGCTTTTTTTTAAATCACTGCTTTGTTGAGGTATAATCCATATTCCATAAAATTTACCCTTTCAACTTTTAAAAAATTCCTCTTAAAAGTATACAATTCAATAGTTTTCTTATATTCACAGAATTGTGCAACCATCACCACAATTTTAGAACATTTTCCTTACCCCATAAAGAAACCCTGCACCTATTAGCAGTCATTCTCTATTTCCCTTTTCCCCAGCCCCTGCCTACTAATCTACTGTTTCTAATGGATTTGTTTATTCTGGACATTTCATATAAATGGAATCATATCCTATGTGGCCTTTTGTGACTGATTTATGTTGCATTATTGTTTTTAAGGTTCATGCATGTTGTATTCTGTATCCATTCCTTTTTATGGTTGAGTAATATTTCATTGAATGGATGTACCACATTTTGCCTATCCATTCATCAGTTGATGGGCACATGGATTGTTTTCACCTTTTGGTTACTGTAATGCTGCTATGAACATTTGTGTATAAATCTTTGTGTGGTTGTACGTGTTCATTTTCTTGAGTATATATACCTAGGAGCTGAGTTGCTGGATTGTACGATAATCAGTTTAACATTTTGAGGAACTGCTAAACAGTTTTCCAACTCTACCAACAATGTATGAGGGTTCCAATTTCCCCAAACTCTCACCAACACTCATTTTGCTTTTTAAAATTACTATGGCCATCCTAGTGGGTGTGAAATGGTATCTCATTGTGATTTTGATTTGCGTTTCCCTAATGACCAGTGATGAGCCTCTTTTCATGTGCTTATGACCATTTGTATATCTTCTTGGGAGAAATGTCTGTTTTTAATTTTTGCCCATTTTTAGCTGGATTGTCTTCTTATTGAGGGTAAGAGTTCTTTACATATTCTGAATGTCAGTCTCAGATATATGATATGCAAGTATTTTCTTCTATTCTGTGTGCTGGCTTGTCAATTTCTTGATAGTGTTCTGTGCAGCACAAGTTTTTAATTTTGATGAAGTCCGACTTATCTGTTTCATTGCTTGTGATTCTGGTGTCATATCTAACCCAAGGTCACAATTTACACCTATGTTTTCATCTAAGTGTTTCTTAGTTTTAGCTCTTGAGTTAATTTTTTATATGATGTGAGGTAGGAGTAGAGCTTCATTTTTTGTATGTGGCTCTCCATTTGTTCCAACACCATTTGTTGAAAAGACTATTCTTTCCCCCATTGAAATCTCTATGGCCCTTCTTAAGCTGGTCCTTTCTTAGTCTTCTTGCTTCATCTTTTGCCCTAGTCCCGCTGTAGCTTGCCCTCTATCTCCAGTCCCACTCATTTGTGTTTTCCCAAATAAGCCATGATCTTTCTCATCTCTGGCCCACTTCTCGGCATGCTGTTTCTTTTACTGGAAAATCTCCCTGACCTTCTTCCCACATCACCTGGCTATCTTCTCTAATTATCTGCCAGATCTAGACATAGATGTCACATCTTCTAAAAAGCCTTTCCTAAGCTCCCAAGAGTGTTTTAGGAAGAGCAGGTCTATGCTCCCAAAAGACCCTGTACTTAACCCTAACAGGGGCTTTTATGTGTACCTGGCACATAGTTGGCTCTCAGTAAATATCTACTGAATGGCTGAATCCCAGAAGTCAGGGAAGAAGAGTGTTTCCAGAGGAAAGACTGCTTAGTGTTGGATATTGCTACCGAGAATTAAGGGGAAAAAATGCACTGGGTTTGCCACTGTTTCTGTCACTTCAGATAGGGAAGAGTTTTGGCAGCACTGTGGATGCAGAAGTCAGAGGGGGAATTAAGGACTGAATTGCTGATGAAAAAGTGAAACTTTAGTTACAAATTTATGCCCAAGTTTGTGAGGAAAGGAGGGAACTAGATGGGCACTATGCAACGGCCTTAAGGGGTAGAGTTAAGCTGTGTTGCTACTCATCCATCTGCTGCTTTCCTGAACTTCATAGAGCTTGACTTCTGAGAGTCCCTTTCTTGGCTTCAGGGGTGTCAAGTCTCAGGACCCCACATGCATTCCCCATTCTCCCTCCTCTTACATTATGCCTCTCCCCCCAACCTCCAACTCTGTGTAAGCATCTAAGAATGTGTATGTACAGACACAAACACCCTGTATTTGTGGGAGAATTCTGGGAGTGACCAAGGTCTTTCCCCAAATTGGGGGAAGCTGTATCTGCTCTAGAAAAAGATATCCTATAACAGTTGCCTGTTTGGTTAGAAAAAGGAAGGAACAGGTCTCCTAACAGCTTGGTGGCACCAAAGGAGGACAGAGTCTTCTTTCTCTGCCCCTCATTCCCCTTGTACCCCACCCCAGCATGTCATGCAGATAGACTACAACGAAATGGCTACAAGATTTTAATTTTTCATATGCTTACCGATTTACTTTCAACTCTGAGCTGCTTCCAAATCTTTGGCATTTTCCCCCCAGAGGTTCATATGCCTGATCATGAGGCCGCCAACCTGATCAGCTTTCACCACGAGCCTTATGCAGCTCCCTGCAAACCCCGCTGTTCCCTGAAAGTCTCCCGACCCATCGGCCTTCCAGGAGATGGCCCGGCAAGGAGAAGCTGCTACAACGCCGAGGCACCCCCTCAGGCTCGCGGCCCGCTCCACCTGCCCCTTCTCTAGGGCATACTTCCCATCCACGGTGGTGCCTGCCAACAATGGAACCCTGCTCAGGGCTGCAGGATGGTCCAAATGACTGTCAGGTGGTTCCCCGCACTGACATTGTGGGTCCGAAAGAACGACTCATCCAGAGTATAGGCCTTCCAGGGGAAATGAACATCAAAAACCTTCATATCCATGAAAACGGCTCCCAGTGGGTGGTCAGGACCACAGGGGTTCTTTCTCTGAGCCAGCACAGCCTTCTGGCCCTGTACTAGAGCCTGCGGTAGAAGAAGAAAGGTCTGCGGAGGACCAGGTTTCTCTGGGCCAGGAGAATACAGAATTGAGGGATCAGCATGTCAAGGGGTGTTCCCTTGTGGGAGATGATGAGGAAATGGGCCAGGCCCGGGAGGTCCCTGCTGTGGAAGAGTTTGCCAAGGAATCCCATATTAGAGAACTCCAGTAGAGCCCATGGGTCAGACCTCATGGTGTTCACCTTCCAAAGAATGTGGGTGACAAAATTAGGGGCACAAAAGACATTGTCCTCCAGTAACAGGAAGTAATTGGAGAGGTTTGTGGCAAAGCTCATGAGGAAGGCGTGATCTATATTCTGCTTGAAGTAGGATTCCCCACCACAGGCGCTGTCCGTGATGGCATCCACAGTGCGGAAGGCATCTGGGGGAGCACTGATCAGTATCAACTGTCCTGCCAAAATCTGTGAGCTGAAGAGCCTTGAAATACGGACAATGGTTTCTTGTAGCCTGGTGAGGTCAGAATCTGCCAGGTGGACTAGAACTGTGAGATGTTTCTGTCAGCCTCAGAGGCAGCATGGAACAAGCTGACCAGAGTGTGCAAGAGGTTGTTTTGGCCCCGGCGTGGCACCGAGGAGATCCCCACTGTCAGCCATGCTAAGGAGGTAAAATAGGGTCGCCTGTGAGTGTCCGCTGGTGGTAAGGGTGGCCAAACCAGTGAGGGGTTGGGACACGCTTCGGGGCCTGCTTCTTCCTTTCTTCCTTCTCCTGTTTCCCATCTCTTCCCTTGGGGTAGAGTAGATCTCTTGCTACTCAGAGTGGGGTCTTAGTCCAGTACCACCTGCTCCATCTGAAGCTTATTAGAAATGTAGGATCCGGGCCCCTACCTCAGATCTAGTTAAACAGAATTTGCATTTTTAACAATGTTACCAGGGACTTTGTATGCACATTAAAGTTTGAAAAGTACTAAGCTAGGTGATGTTGAATCCCTGTGGGTCCCTCGGAGTCATCTTTGAGCCAGGATTTTGCGGCACACAGTTTTAGTGTTCAGTATATATCAGCTACTATTAAAATTGTTTCAATTCTTTTTCCTTTTAACCCATTCATCTTCCCAAAGCTCTTGTTTGAAAAGGAGACATGGACAAAAGCACTTCTAGAGGTCAGGAGCCCAGGGCTCTTGTCCCAGTTCTGCCACTGATTTTGTGACCTTGAGCAAGTCCCTTCACCCCTGAGCCTAGTTCCTGATCCATTTAAAACGCAGGGGGTTGGCCGCTGTGACTTCCAAGACCCCTTCGAATCCCAGTGTTCCCCTAATCCGGTGATTCTGCCTTCCTATAACCACTTCATCTTTTCCCTCCTTCTTCCTCATTCCTGATACATAGATTCTTGGGGAGGAGAGAATTGTCTGTCGGATTCAAATATTCCCAGGCACAGTCCTGCTTTTTCTCCTCCCCCTTTAATTTTTCCTTCCTAGATACCTGACTTCTCTTGATGTCCCTGCTTCCCTCTGAGAGTCTACCTGTCCGCACTTTTCCCACCCCACATCCTCAGTTCCCACACCGAGAGCAAGGCTGCTACTTGGCCTTTGATGGCCATCGCGTTTCGGTCATCTTCAGTTTCCCTGGGGACTTCCAAAATGGTGAAGAGCCACAGGCATCCAATGCCCACTAAGGCTACAATACAGCGCCTGGCGGAACACCACATGGCATCTGGGATGGGGTCCGGTTCCTACAGCAAAAAGCCAACATGCACTGCTGGGGACTCTCCTTCCTTTCCACCCCGGAACTTCCCCTGGTCCCCTGGAAGCCCCCCTTCCAACTCCCCACATTCCGTCCTTCCTCACTGTCATCGGTGACTGATTTCCCAAGGCTGCCTTTTTATCTGAGCTGGGCACCTGGTGGGGTATAGCCTTGTTCCCACACCTTTGCTGCCTTCTCTCTCTTTGGAGAATCTTTTGAGAAGTTCTTCTCAAAATGATGAGGGTTGGCTGGGTGTCAGTGTTGAGGCCCATTTATCTCAGAAAACAGATGGTCACCATGGGCCCCTGCTTTTTCAACAAGAGTCAAACTACTCATTAAAATAGCTGAACTGGAAGTGTTGCTAAGTGCTAAGCAATCTGGTGCCTTTCTAACTTTTTTATAAAAAGGATATCCTTAATTTATTCTAATCTTTAATCTTATTCACAGACCTTGATTAGAACAGATTCTGTTAATTTAGAGTTAAAAAAAAAACCCTTTGGCGAGTATTGGGCTATTCAGGCTGGCTCGGCCTCAGAAGCACCTGTCTGCTGCTTCTCCTCTGTTGGTGTCTTTTCTCCAGTGAGAACGTGTTTCTCGGACTGTTTCTAAATGACCAGAGGAAAGGTTTTAATATACTTGGTCACTTGTTCTTGATTCTTCTTTGCATATTCAGTACACAGAAGAAAAGAAATTGTAGTTGGTAATCTCTATGCTCTGGAGGCTGAAATATTCCCTGCCAGCTTAGTATTTTGGTGGAAGGTAACATATTTCTCTCCCTTAACCATTTAGCTTTTTGATAGGAGTTATAAAAATAATACATTTATCTGGCAGTAAGGCTTCACAGATTAAACTTTCCTTACCTGGTTTCCTTAAGCCAGGACTTTTAGTTAGCTAGGTGATTGACAAACAGACCACTTTAAGTAAAAAAAAAATAGACTTCTTTCTCTAGAACATAAATACATGGATAGATACACTGAATCAAAAGCTGCACAATTACAGTTGCAGGAGTTCCCCACCATAGGCACAGCCCTGTTCCCCTCTACCTCTGTGTCATTGACCAGTCACATTAGGAGCATGGTCCTCATTCAGCCTTCTGAGTTCCACAGCCTTCTGGAAGGGGCAAGAGAGGGAAAGAGTAAGAGGAGGTGGGGTTCTGGGGACCAGTCACTTCAGGGATAAGGAGCAGAGAGAGTGAGGTGGGTGAGGCCAGGCAGAGCAAACCGAGGCCTCCCCAGTGTTCCAGCCTTGAGCCAAGCTCCCTCTGTGATGTTACTCTGTGTCCTCCCCACCCATTCCCCATCATCAGAGGTCCAAATGGACAGGACTTACATATGAGCTATGCATGCTTAATAATTGGTAGCTATTATTACTCATCCCAAAGACCAGCATCAGTATCTCTTAACAGAGAAAAGAGATACAGAGAACTACTAACCTTGCCTTCCTACGCCCTCCCCTCCCCTGGGGTGTCTGTGCCGTGACTTCCAACCCCTCACCTCCTCAATTTCTTCACCCCTGCAATTACCCTCTTTCTCTCCTGTGCTATCCATTTCTCCCTCCCATTGCTATGAAAAGGAGCCCTCCTGATTTACCTGAAGAAAACAAGATCCCTGGTTCAAAAAGACATATGCACCCCTATGTTTATCACAGCACTATTTACAATAGCCAAGATATGGAAGCAACCTAAGTGTCCATCAATAGATTAATGGATAAAGAAGAGGTGGTACATATACACAATGGAATATTATTCAGCCATAAAAAGAAAAGAAATCCTACCATTTGCAGCAACATGGATGGAGCTGGAGGATATTATGCTCAGTGAAATAAGCCAGGCAGAGAAAGACAAATACCAAATGATTTCACTCATTTGTGGAGTATAACAACAAAGCAAAACTGAAGGAACAAAATAGCAGCAGACTCACAGACTCTGAGAAGGGGCTAGTGGTCACCAAGGGGGAGGAGTTGGGGAGGGTGGATGGGGAGGGAGGGAAAGGGGTTTGAGGGGCATTATAATTAGCACTCACAATATGGGTAGGTCACGGGGAAGGCGGTACAGCACCGAGAAGACAAGTAATGACTCTATAGCATCTTATTATGCTGCTGGACAGTGATTTTAAGGAGGTAGGAGTGAGGACTTGATAATATGGGTGAATGTTGAAACCACAATGTTGTTCATGTGAAACTTTCATAAGATTGTATATCAGTGATACTTTAATGAAAAAAAAAAGGACCCCTCCTGTCTTCTGGTGGGAAAAAGAAAAGCAAAAAGCAAAATCTCTCCCAATTCTGCCCCGTCCCTCTGCAGCCCTGTGCAGCACAGCTCCCGAGAAGCATTGTCTTTATTCGGCAGCCCCTCATTTCACATCCTCTCTCCTCGTCTTATCCAACCTCTCTGCGACTTTTGACGTGGCTGCCTGCTGCTTCCTCTCGGAGACCCCGCTCTCCCTGGCGCTGCACTTGCCACACTGGCTGCTCAGGCTCGGCTCCTGCCCTGGCTCGTTCTCTTCCCAACTTGTACACGTAGGAGTTCTGTCTGTGGCTCTCTTCTTCCTCCGCACTTTCTCCAGTTGCTCTAACTCAGGCCCATGGCTTCATTTAATTTTTTTTACTGAAGTATAGCTGATACCACATTGGTCCCAGGCGTACGACACAGTGACCTGACAGTCACCCGCCTTATCAACCGCCCACCCGAGGAAGCGTTGTTGCTGTCAATGCACAATGGCATGGCGATGTTATTGGCTATGTCCCCTATGCTACACTTTCATCCTCCTGGCTAATTTATACCATAATTGGGATTTTGTGCCTCTTCATCCTCTTCATTTATTTCACCTCCAGCCCCTCCCCCATGGCAACAACCAGTCTCTTCTCTGTGTCTATGAGTCTATTTCTGTTTTGTTTGTTTCGTTTCTCTAGAATCTACATAGAAGTGAAATCATATGGTATTTCTCATTCTCTGCCTGGTTTATTTCACTTAGCAGAATATCCTCTAGGTCCGTCCATGTTGGTGCAAATGGCAAGATGTCATTTTTTTTTATGGCTAAGTAATATAGTCCCATGACTTAGAGTACTATATATATCATATATGAATATGTGTGCATACATATGTATGTACATCATTTCATATACGTACACACACACACACACACACACACCCTGACAACCCCCAGGCCGATCTTTCCTCCGACCTCAGCCCCTATCCTGAGCTCCAGATTATCTGCCTATTCATCATCCCCATTCGGATGGATAAGTATCTCAGCTTTAACAGAGCCAAACGAGAACTACGGATGCCTCCTACCTCCCAAATCTTTTCCTCCCCAGTTACCCCCATCTTGGTAAATAGCACCATTTGTCCGCTTCCTCAGGGGACAAATCTAGGAGTCATCCCTGATGCCTCTCCCCCCCTTAACACTCCACAGTCTATTTAGTCCTTTGCCTTTTCTGCCCAAATGTGGAGGAATAGGACCTTTCTCACCGTCTCTACTGCCACATGAGTCCGCAGCACCAGCCTCTCCTGCCTGGACCACTGCAACCACCTTCTAGCTGCTGCCTCACCTCCCCACTTGCTCTCCTGCAATCCGTTCTCTGCATGGTGGCCAGAGAGACCCTTTCAAATTGCGAATCACATGGTATCCCTGCCCCGCCTGGAGTTCTCCAATGGCTTCCAACTGCCTGTAAGATGAGAGCCGGACTCCTCACCTTGGCCTGCAAGATCCTGCCTGATCTAGCGCTCTCCCTACCTCTTTGACTTCATCTCCCCTCTGCCCCATGCTTTTCTTGGGGGAAGGGTCATCCCTTGGACTTATCAAGCTGTCTCTTGACTCAGGTCTTTTCATTAAATATTCCTCTTAGAGCTATTCTCTATGGACCTGGAGACATGCCTCGTTCCTGACATTCAAGTCCAATCTCCAATGTTGTCTTTGTCCCCTCAGGTTACAACACCTAAGGAGCCTCTTATCACCCCTCCCATTCAATCCCCCCATTACTCTACCATGTATTCAATTTTCCTTTGTTTCCACCAGAAACTATCTTACTTGTATGTGTTTACTGTGTCTCTATTCACTAGACTAGAATACAAGCCCCTAAAGGGCACAGACTTTGTTTTATTCAGTTTAATACTTTGCATAGTACATGGCCCAGAGAATATGCTCAACAAGATTTTATTAACTAACTAGCTATCAGGGATTATGTGATAATGGCGAGTGGTCGTCTATTTCTCCCGTGAACACTGTGCTAGATCCAGGGGTGCGTCAGCATTGGGGGGACCGGGCAGTACACCAGGGAAGGGCAGTATATGGGTGATGTTAGCACTTCAGATTCTGGACCCAGAAAGCCTGGGTAGAATCTGGTTCTGCTAAACTTATTGGCCCTGTGACCTTGGCCAAATGACTGAGCCTCTCTCAGCCTGAGTGCCTCATCTAGAAAATGAAGATAATAACGCTGGTCACTTCCAAGAGTTTTTATGAGAATCATGAGAGACCATCCACACAAAGTGCCTAGGGTATAGCAGGCACTCAACAAAACGTTAACTCTTTTATTATAAGGAACAACTACCATTTTTGGCCATGAAGACTGGTGCTGCCCTTTTCTTTCTTGAGAGGTCCACCGCCCTTTATTCCTCACACGGCCCCCCACCCCGCAATTACTTTTAGATTCTTATCCAATGCACAGCGCCTTGAGAACCTGGTCTTGGCATCTGATTCCCACTTCTCTGAGGGCTTTTGAAAAGGCAAAAAATAGAGGGAGGGGGGAAAATAAATATTCAAAAGCCCTGACCCTCCCCTCAGGTCTCTCATCAACATTGCAGTTAAAGGTAGTGCTCCGTTTAGGATACTGTGCCTGCTGCCACGGTATGTCCTGGGCGTGGGCTCCAGTCTTTGCTGGAAGTCAGAGTTCCCATTTACACCTAGGAGTGTGAACTCAACCCCCAGGATGGGGGCGCCGCAGGAGCTCTCTCCACGCCAGCATTTCTCTCTGGTGCCTCAGCCAGGGCCCCCTGGGCAACCGTTGTTCTTCCTGAAGGTTGGCAACCCACTAGCCTCTCTGGGCAGTTGGCCCACACAGGCTGACCACAGTGCGTTTGGCTCACTCACTGTTTTTTTGTTTTTGTTTTTAAATTCGAGTGAAGATTGAACATTTCAGTGGGTTCCGTGGTGTAACGGTTAGCGCTCTGGAGATCTGACTTTCATGAACGAGGAGCGCTTGTACAGAAACCTAGACATGTGGCTTCTCTCGGAAAACTGCGAACCCGCTGCCACCCTGGCCTGAGCAGTGATGGCACCAAGAGCTGGACATGCATTCTCACTTTTTCAGACTCCACCTGGCTGACTTCACTCACTTCTGAGCCCCGTTGGCATTTGATGCTTTAACCCCTGCTCTAAGTCAGGTCTTGGCAGATTTGAGGACTGTGCTAGCTCCTGGTCTTACACTGGGCAGCTGGACAGGATAAGACGCTAATAAGATGAGGCACAAAGTGATAGCTGGGCTTGCAGGGCCTGTGGGCAGAGGTAGGAGGAAAACTAAAAGATGACTGTAGACAAGTGGGAACAGTGACAAGCAAACTGAAGAGATAAGAGACAATTGATTTTGCATATGATGTAGACCATGTCTGGAGGACTTACAGGAGACATGGGTGGGGAGGGGCAGTGGCCAGGATTCAAGATTAGACAGATACAAGTAGAGAAACTCACTACTTGATCTGTATCTTCTGAAAGCTGCCCCAAAACCAGGATAAACTAACCTCAGAGCAGCATTTTTCAAGCTGAGTAAAGGGTTTTGTAACCCATGAATCAAACCATTAATGGGTTACAAAGCCAGCTTCATGGGTCTCAACTGGCAAGTAAGTGTATCACTGTATAAGGTTTGTGAAACTTCTCTCTTGTTTTGTGAAACTGTTGGTATGTAGACAAAAATACCAGAGATCACAGTCAAAAAAGTGTGAAGCCACTGTGGCTTACAGGGGAGAGAATGGATGCATGATGGCAGGTGAAGTGGTAGCTGGTGGTAAGATGTGCAGTGGGGGTTTTGTGTTCTCTTTCCTCAGCTTTAGAGAAGTTGGCCTGGTGTTTGGGGAAGATCAAAGGCTCTAGGATCACCATTCCAGTCCTAGCTCTGTTATTATGGCTTATGTGTGACTTTGTCTAACCTTTCTGAGTCTCAAATTCTCCACCTGAAAAATGGTGATACAATACCCACCTACTTCACGGGGCTGATGTTAATAGGCCATGAATTATTCCCAGCCACTGGCCCTTACGGCCAGGGGAGAAAGAAAGGGAATTAGCATTTAGCATTTAGTGTGTCAGACCCTGCTGGACACAAAACATGATTTGGTTGAAGATTGTGAATTTCAAATGAACGTGGTAGATTCAGCCGAGCTCTGTGAAGTCGCTGATAAAATTTGTGTAGAAGCCATTTTCTTCATATTGCAAGACTTTCGTCCAGAATACAGAGAATTCCAAACATTCCAACTGTCCAAGGCCATAGAGCACGCTGAGAGGGGGCCCTCAGTCCAGAGACTTTGGTGAGGGCTGATGATGGTGGGTGGCTGTAGGAAGAACGGGGAACAGGAGTTTCCCTCTCTGCCTCTCAGCTTCTCTCAGTAGCACAAGGTTGATCCTAGGGAGTCCAGGGCCTCCAAAGTGGCCCAACCGGAACGGGAGGAAACACACCCTGAAGCCCTAGTGGGGGTGAGTCTCCCCTCCCCACCCGATGGGAGGGCTGGCCAAACCGTGGGAACTTGCTAGTGTCTGCAGGAGGCTCCCTGGAGAGGCAGCTTGACAAGGGTCTAGCCCTTTGAGCCCCACCTCCTGAACCCGGAATCCCCTTGGGCTGAGTCAGCAGAGCAGGGATCCCAGGACTGTCGAGGAAAAGGAGGAGATGGGGAGGAGGAAGAGGTATTTAGTTACCAGGGGTCTCCCCAGGACTCAGAGGCAGCTTCCCAGGGACAGAGCCCAGAGATGAGGGCTTTGTCACGGTGTGAGCTGATCTGCAAGGGCAGCCCCTGTAGCTGGGGGTGGAGCAGAACCCGGGGCACTGAAGTCCCACGCCAGAGAGGAGGAGGGGTGGCTCGTTCCGGGGAAGTGAGCAGGGCAGGGAAATGGGGGAAGCCAGGTTCACCCCACTGTGTGGGCTCCTTTAACCCTCACGTACTCATCTGTTGTGAGGTCTCTTCCTGCATCACCCGGCCAGCCAGGTTCTCGTCCTGTCCGGTCCAAAGCTCCATCCTCAGCCAGTGGGAGCCACAGAGACCCAAGGCCACTTCCCCCCCTTAAACAAATTACCACGTGGCTGGTGCCAGGACGAGGAAGACAGCTGGCAGTCTGGTGGAGAGGGATGTGCAGGGGACCAGGGCAGGAACGGCAGTTCGAAAAGACAAAGCCAGAGGTACAAGGCAGTAACGTGGTAGTAGCGACATGTTGTGGGAATACACAAAATAAGTAAGGGAGGGAGCCATAAACGCTGCAGCTCGTCTTGAGATCTCAGGGTTTGTGGGTTTTTACAGGGGACACCTGACACCAAATATTCCAGGGCACCAAAAGTGACGGGAGAGGGGGTGGCATTGACCTGGAGAGAAGCGGCGGTGCGATGGACGGTGAAGAGGCTGAGGTAAGGCCTGTGCCCTGGGAAAACTGCGGCAAAGGAGAGCGCGAGAGGAGGGTCGGCGGGGCTGGTGTTAGACACAACGTAGCACGAGGAAGGGGAACAGGCCAGAGGTCAGGGCGGCGGGGAGACGCCCGCCGGCACCCGGCGCCCTCCCGGAACGCGGTCCGAGACGGCGGGCGCGGCCGAGGGGGTGGGACTGTCCCAACACGTGCGCTACGTGCTGCGCGAGGAGCCGCCCCCTCCTGGCCTGTCCCTCATCCCGCAGCCCCGTTCTGGGCAGTGCGCGGGGGCTGGGGCGGGGGCTGGGGGAAGGGAGGGAGTCGCTCTTTCAGTTGGAACCCGGAGCGGGGTCTTCCCAGTGCGGCGACTGGAAGGCACGCGGGGAGCGCTTCATCGCCAGGCGGGCCGATGTAGGGGCGCAGGCCCAGGGTGGGATCGGGCAGGCCGGGGCCGTGAGGGCTGGGGGCTGAGGGGGCCGGATAAGGACGGAGACCCCCAGGAGTGTCCAGAGAATCTGCGGCGGCACAGACCGGGGTGGTCTGGGGGACGGAGGCCCGGGTGGGGCGGAGTGCTGTCCGACGGAAAGGAGGGGGTTCCTGGAGACGTGGCACTCGGAGCGGGGCTTGGCTCCACTCCGGCCACCTGGGCTCCAGACCCGCTCTCGCGCGGGAGCCCGGTCGGCCCCGCCCAGACCTAGCACTTAGCCGTGCGGGATCTCCGACCCCGGGTTGCCCAGGTCCGGCCTCTGGGGCGTCCAGCCGGCCCCAGACGAGACAATGCGGCCCAGGCCCCGCCCCCGGGGGCTGATGCGGCCCGCGCCGCAGCCAATCACCGCCTGTGGCTAGGCTCTTTAAAAAAAGAAGAGCCGGCCGCGGTGTGGCTGTCAGCTGGGAAGGGATCCCTCCGCGCATGTAAACACACATCATAAAGGGCAAGGGAAGCGTCTCCGGCCGGGCGGGGGGCGCTGCGCCTCCCGAGAGCTCTCTCGGTTCCTAGGTTCCCCCTCCCTACCCTGGCAACCGCCCCCTCCCTCAACGTCACGGCGGGTCCGTGGGGAGCCAAACAGCTGCTGCTGGATTTGGAAGCAACGAAATCTCCTCGCTGAGGGTCACTACCGGAAATGGAGGAAGCGAGACCGGGAGAGCTCGGGAGTTGGGAGCGCGAAGGATACCTAGTAAACAGCTGAGAATCGGAGAAGATTCTCTGAGGCTGTTCTTCCAGTCCACCTCCGTTAAGTGATAGTCATAATTCAGATATGCGTAGAATTTTTCTCAAAGTTACATCTACCTGCCTTAAAGAATGAGAATAGTCTTGACTCTCTCTCAGGAAGGGCACATGACAGGAAATCAACTCCAGCAAGAACCCCAAAAGCACAGACACCCATGGCCAAAAAGCAACAGAGATGCTTTTTCTCCCCAACATTACGAAATAATTTCAAATATTCAGCAAAATTAAAATAATTTTGCATTAAATTCCTCTATACCCACCACCTAGCTTCTTTCAGTATTAACATTATAACTTGCCACAGCTCCTATTTATCTTACACGGGTGACTTTTTCTCTAATTGGATGCCAGCTGCCCGTTAGCTTAAGTTTCCCTGCAGTGGTGAGCAGAAGGCTTACCGAGGTCCCAAAGCCCTACAGAGCTAAGAAAAGGACGACCTTCCCCAAGGACCTTTCTGAACCCTTGTGGAGGCAAGCACCTCTGGGCAGAGTGTACTAAAGAGGAGGCTTTGCCCCTCACCCCTTTTAAATTGAAGAATCAAGGATAAGGGACTTTTTTAAGTGAACCTGAAAGCAAGGCTAGGACTCTGCGGAGGGCCCATGAGTTTGGCTGCTTTCTGGATAAAATAGGTCTTTTTAGTGTTGAGGTTCTACCTTTGCGTTTCCTCTCTCCCCTTCTCTGGGGCAGGTCATTAAGCTTCCCTCTCACCCACCAAAAAAGACAGAAGAGTTTACTTGACCTCTCTGTGCCTCCTTTGCCTGCTCTGCAAAATAGGGATAACAGTAGTCTGTACCCAACAGGATGGTTGGGAAGATTCAGTGAGCTAATATACTAATATATGCGAAGCAGTTTCAACAATACCTTACACCCAGTAAGCATTAGATACATAATTACTATCAGTCATATACTGATAACTCCCAGAGGTTCATCTCCAGTTCTGACCCCTCCGCTTCAGGTTTCTACTATTCAGCCTGTTGGAGAGTTCCAACTGCATCAAAGACCCCTCAAACTCAGCAAGTCCAGAAGTGCACACGTTGTCTCCTTCCACAGACTGACTAGTGCACACGTTGTCTCCTTCCACAGACTGACTTCTTGCTTATGAACTAGGTGAATGTTGCTGCAATACCACCGTGCCAGCAGCTCCTCAGGTGTGTACCCTAGACACCTGACTCGTCCTGGACTTCTCACTGTCCCTACCTCATTTATCACTGTGTCCTTATTTTCACCTCCTACGTTTGCATCTCTTCCTCCTAATGAATAGCACCACTTCCCATCTGGATTATTTCGAAAGTCTTGCACCTCTCACATAGAGCCTCGCTGTCTTAACTGCTCCTGGCCCACTTTTCCCTGCAACACCCCCACCTTCCAATACTTAAACTCCCCTCACTTATCAGTCATATGAATGTGGGCAAATTGCTCAATCAACATGTGCCTTGCTGTCCTTATTTGTAAAATGGAAATTAAAGTACCTGCCTTTTGGGGTCGTTGTGTAGATTAAATGATTAATCACGTGAAGCACTTAGAACAGTGCCTAACATAATCAAAGGCTCAAAAGTGTTAGCTTATCACTACAACTATTGTTTTCTCATCTCCATGCTGTTCTTACGTTAAAGCTGTTTCCTCTACCGAGAAATCCTTCCCAATACTTTCTGCTCCTCCCTGGGTTCGTTTAAGTGTACACTATCACGGCACCTACCACGGTGTACTGACAGCTCTGAAATAGGCCATTCATGTGTCTGATCCTCTCCACCAGACTAACTTCTTGAGGGAAGGGACTCGGGCACCAAGGAAATGGTCAGCAAAGGTTGTCTCCACTGGACGGTGAGGATAAACGCCGCCGCCGGGCGGAAGGCCCGGCCCCGCCCCATTTGGGGGCGGGGCGTGGAGCCCGGCGGGGGGCGGGGGTGGGGGTGGGGTGGCACTCTTTTTCCTCGCCGTGGCGGCGGAGGCGCACGGCGTGGGGTAGCGACGAGACATCGTCGTCGGAGAGCTGAAAAAGCCGGAGGTGCCGCCGTTGCTGCCGTTGCCAGTACGAGTCGGGCTCGCTGCCGCTGTGTCCATAGAGGTCGCGGAGCCCGCCGCGTCTTCCCCCGCGCCCGACCCGCCGTGATGGAGCCGGCCGCCGCGCTGCCCCCAGTACCGCGCCCGGCGCTGCCCCTGGGAGGCCCGGGGCCTCTGGGCGAGTTCCTGCCGCCCCCCGAGTGTCCGGTCTTCGAGCCCAGCTGGGAAGAGTTCGTGGACCCCTTTGCTTTCATCCACAAGATCCGGCCCATCGCCGAGCAGACTGGGATCTGTAAGGTGCGGCCGCCGCCGGTGAGTCACGCCGGCACCACGGACCCTGTTCGTGGCTGGAGGGAGTGAGGACGCGCGGCCCGGAGGCCCGAGGCCCGCGCAAGTTGGAGCTGCCCCGAGGGTCAGCGTTGGGCTGGGGGCCTACAGGGGGCTTCTCCGCGGTGGGGAGCGGGGCAGGGGGCAGCGAGCGCTTCGGCCATGCCTCCCGGAGGGCCGGATGTGAGGCCCGGCCCGGGGCTCGGTTCGGTTCCCGATGGAGCGGTGGCCGGCCACCGGGCGGCCGCGGGCGTGTTTCCTGTGGAGCCCGGCGGCGGCGCGGGCGTGGAGGGCGGGCGCCGGGCCCGGCGAGGACCCGCGGGCTGGTCCCCGCCGCCCCCGGGGTGCGGGGGTGTGCGGCGGGGTGGGGGTGGGGGACTTGCGAGTTGTCGTGCGCGGAGGAAAGTTTTCAATATGGCGGCGGGAGCCCCTGGTCCTTTGTGTGGTGGCGGCGTCGGCCCGGAGCGGCCCTCACCTGGGCACCCCACCCTCCAGACCGGGGCAGCCCCCGGGCCCCGGCTCCCCGGGCCTCCTGGCGGCCTCCGGGCCGGGGCGGAGGAGGGGCGCCCGGCGCTGCCGGGGGCCCGGGGGGAGCGCGGCCCCGGCCCCGGAGCGGCCGCGCTGTGGGGCCGTAAGTGTCCGGGGGGCCCTTTGCGGGCGGCGGAGGGCCCCAAGCGCGCACGCTGCCCGGCCGCCGCTGGCCCTGATGGCGGTCTGCCTGTTGGTGCGGTGGGGAGGCGGCGAGGCCGCGGGGTGGGGGACATGGCACCGGGGAAACCTTGGGGGTGTAACGCTCCCAGCGCGGACCCCCAGCCCGGGAGCTGGAGGGCAGCCCCACTTGGGCCCCCCGTGTCCCTTGTGAGGCGCCCGGGCTTGGGGGCCGTGTGAGGGCTGGGGTGTCTCAGAAGTCGTGCGTAACGGCTCCAACGTTCGCGTTGGGGATCCGGCCAGCCCCCGCCCTGCCCTGCCCCCCACCCGGCCGGAGTTGGGTGCGCTCCGCCACCCGCTTGGCCCACCTCTCGGGTGGTCGGAGCCCGAGTTGGCCCAAACGACGGTTGGCCGGGCTGGGACCGTTGGGAAAGATGTTTAACTGTCTTTCCTACTGGAGAAGAATACTCTCCCCCCCCCCGCCACCCCCCCGTTCCTCCCCCCACCCCCAAGGGGTGGACCATCCCCCTCCGGTCCCTTTCTTAAGCTTGCTCTTTGTAATGACGTTTTGAGTTGCAGGATTCTGTAATGTGGGAACGCTGTTTGGAGGACATCACTCGATAGGTCTCCTTCACCCAACTCCCTTCTCCTCCTTACCAAAATTAAAACACGACACCATACTTTAGTTTTTCTTGGACAAGTTTGAAAATGGAGATGAAATATATGCCTCATAAAATAACTAGGCGGCTACTACGGGGGAAATGTTTGAAAATAGATCCATTTCCCTCCAGAAGTGGACAGGGTTCACTCTGGTTGCTTAGGGGAAGTGCGTTTCTTTTAGAGTGCAGAGAGGCCTGCAGAAGTTAAAAATACCCAGGGCTGTTTAGAACCAAGGTTTTAATTCTTGAAGAATAGGCCTTGTTTCAAACAGCAACTTAGCTTTCTGTCGTATGTTGGGAAAGGTGAATATAAATACTGCACATTTTCATTAATGGGATTTTATTCAGAAATTAGACAACTTGGGTAAGTTCTTGGTAACTAAAATGTGGAGTCAGGTTCCTGGGAGTGAGTTGTCCTCCATGTTGGTATTGTGGTGTTCTAAGGCTGGGGTAAATCCTTTATCTTACTTTCTTATTATGTGCTTTTTATAGGGCTTTTTTCCGAAAAAGATAGTGTTGCTCTGGTGAGGTTTGGCTACCCACTTCCTCCTCTTGGCTAGGATATTGATGGCAAGGTTTGCACAACGTGTGAGCGAGCGTGTTGCGTTTTCCCATTCTGAGTGTCAGACAGACATGATGGCCACCATTTTGTACAGAGAGTAGTACATCCTACAGCCCGAGGAAGGGTGTGAAAGAGTCACAAATAACCTACAAACATAACCAGTGCTCTCTTCTGGAGACTTCCTTTGTGTGGAGGGGGCTTGCTTCCTCCTTTGTTTAAGAAACTGGAATGCCAAATGGAAAGAGTGTGGGAGTATTTGTTGTTGATATGACCACAAAAAAGGAAATCTTTCCAGAAGTTGGAGCTCTTCAAGGAAGGGTCTTGTTGGAAGGAACAAAGACTTAAGAGATGTAAACAAGTCTTTGTTTTAGAAACTGTGTATTTTAGAAAGCTAACTGTGAACAAGTGGTTTCATATAATTGAAATACAGTGACAAAAAAACCCAAGAGGTGTGAGTGTTTTCCATGGTTAGCTATGTGATACTGTGTTTCTAAATGATATTTGTTCACTAAGTTTTTGGAATACAAGTGGCTGTATTAAAATAGGGATTGGATCTGTTGGTATTTTACTTGTTAGGAGGTAAGGGGAAGAATTACAAAGCATTTCTATTTCCTTTTTACCTTTGTATCTATACAGTGGTATCTATATAGCTTCAGTTTATAGCTGCTTTCTCAGTGAGGGTCCTAAACTGCTTTGCTTCTGAATTTGGGGCATACAGAAATTCGTGAAAATACAGTAAGGTGAATGTGATAAAATGTGATAAATCAGGGAGACTACTCAAATCCTGAGTACATCAAGTATGTAGAATAACCAAGCTTCTTTCTTTTTTTTAAGTTTACTATTAATCTGACTTCTGGTTTTGTTACCTTTAAAGTGCAATTTTTAATTTCCTCCTTGATGTATGTACTTAGATGCCTTTTTAAGGACAAATTATATTTTCCATGTCACTTTGTGGTATTTGAAGATGATTGATTTTAGGGCTCTAACATTAGGCAAAAAAATAGTTGCTGCTCAGTAAATACTTTTTTGACTCTCCCAAGTTTGATTGGAATATACTTGATGGCTTTAATAACTTTCTTTGTTGCCCCCAAACATCTAACATTTGGCCATCTAACATAGATAGGCAGATTCCACAGATTTCTTTTTTGGAAGTATCTAAAAGGCAGGGGATTTAAATCAAACCCCAGATGGCAACAGTAGACACATTTTTTCAGCTTTAACTTTCCATTGGTCATTAGTTTGTGATCCCTTCATCCTTATAGCCAAAATGTAGAACTTTTCAAGTGTTTTAATACGGTCCCCACTGGCCCCACCCTTTTGAACTGGGGGGAAGTCAAATACACATTTCTTTGTGTGGTGGAGGAACTCATTTACTCTCATTTCAGCCCATCATCCACCCTAATTTTAGGTTTGATTGACTTTGGCCTAATCTCTCTGTTGTTTGCCCAGTTTCTTTTGGTATCATGAAATTGTTCTCTAGTTGGTTTTTTGGCCACCTTAAACCTTTAACATTTGGAGGAAGGGCTTGTTAATAGACCTTGAATGAAGGAAGAACTTAACTGCTCTTTAAAAATAATAGCTATGAGCTATAATTCATATTCTATCAAATTCAGCAATTTAACATCTGCACTTCTTCAGTATTTTCTCAGAGCTGTATAGCCATTACCACAATCAGTGTTAGGACATTTTTGTCATCCCCAAAGCCTGTACCCACTTGTAACTACTATTTAAGACAAATTTAGGACTATTTTGCTCGGAAGAAAACTTTTTTTTTCCTCCTTTACTAGTTATGACGATGGATTAATTCCTGCAGTTCTAGTTCTAAAGAGTCTATCTTAAACAAAACCCATGTTCATTTGTTGCCGTCTTTGAATGGGTGTTTAGCTAAGTTTGACTTTACCAGTGGAAAACTGATCATAGTAGGAGCCACAAACATCCATATAGTTGTAGTTCTTAGTGAACTAATCAACAAAATTAATAGACCTTTAGAATGGAACGTGAGTGATGGGTACTACAAATACACGAGGCAGCTGAAGAGTCGCTCCTCTACCCCCACTGGAAAAATTTTCCTTCCCATGATTATAGGATTTGTTTTTAAACATGCAATCTAAACTTTTTAAAAGAACAAAATGAATACAGAATTGTCTTTGAAAAATAAGTGTCTTGTGTTAAAGGTGGGATTTGAATTCTTTTATTACTGAGAGAAACTGATATGAAAAATAAAAAAACCTGTTACCCCTCAATATCATTCTTTATGATGCGTTGGCTTAGATGTAGAGTATTTCTGGTTGATAGATTAGTTATAAATTCATTTGTTTCATTAAGGAGACAGTAACAAAATTCCAGGATGTTTAGGAAGACAAATCTGCCAGTGAGGGAATTTTCTTTCAGAAAGGAAAAAAAAACATTGTAAACTATTTGATGAAAAAAAAATTGAATCTAGTTTATGTGCTGTATAAATGGGATCTTTCTGTAACTTTTGTAACGGTCTCATTGTTGTCTTAATTAGACCACCCTGAAGTGGCTGTGGAAAAGGATGAAGGGGACTCCTGCCCCCAGAGTGAAAGTGCTAATTAGGGTTCTGGCCTGGGTTCCAGGGGATCCAACCTGCTTGTATACCTCACTGCAAAAAAAATCAGGAACCTAGATCTCCCCTACACGTCTCAGCTTGGTTTGTGTTGAGCTGGTGGTACTTTTTTCCTTTCTAAAAGGATTAGATAATTTCTGGAGATTGTTTATATACTTGTTTTAAGTAAAAGACCATTGCCAACTTCAAAAACAAATTTTAATTAGATGGAATAAACTTAGGAACTGAAGGGCCGGTTATACTTTGAAATTTCTGTTAAGTTTGGGCCACTTGAAGAAGTGTAGTGCTAAGTCCCCTTCGGAGTGGGTGGGTGGGTGGAGTGATACTTTGGGGAAGTCTCACCCGGACAGGGCAGTTTCACTCGGATACTCTCATTGCTTTTAGATTACTTAAAGTTTGAGAAACTAATAACTGGGTTTTAAAGTCTGAGCTGAGAAACAGAAGTGTATGCAGCCTAACAAGGATTTCTTAAGCATTTATTAACTGCTGTGTCCTTGCATGGGATTGAAGAGAAAAATGAGACGTTACCTTTGTATACCTCCAGAAATTCTTCCAAAAATGCTCCCTTTTCTGTTATTAACTGTTAGGTGACTTCTGTCGTGAATTTGTTTCTTAACAGCCCCAACTTTATGAACCAGACTAATAAGGAAAAGCTGCCTCTAGGGCAGTGGGATGTTTATTTCATAAGTGTACAATATAAGTCCTTTTTTTAGAAAAAAAAATTAAAATCTTTAACTGCAGACCATTCCTCTTAAAGCATCATTGGACTATACCTTTAGACATGGTCTAGAGTTATCCCATCCATTTGGCAATTAAAAAAAAATCACTTAAACCTCCCTTTCTGGGATGTACAAGACGGTTACTTTGCTTTTTCAGAGCCATCACTTTCAGGGGTGTGAAATAATTTCTTTTATTATGAAAATACTCAAGCATACACAAAAGCATAGAGAAGAATATTAGTCCCATTAGCTATTTTCTTGGATATGAGAACAGAAAGAGTAGCAGCATTGGGGGGACAGCAAACTAGTGATTTCAGTTGTAAAGAAAAACTTGGCTTAGCTTTTGTCTTGTTCAGGGAATGTGTGAGATTTGGGCAGTTAGGAAGTTTTTCTAGCCTTTGGTGAGTGATGGTCACTTTGCCCATTAGGGTGGGGATTGTATCCAGTTTTAGCTCGTGGCTTTGTTGCTTTGTTACACGGTTGGAACCTGTGCAGAAACTTGACCATCATCAGGCCAACTCTTGGCGTACACAGGTGGTGACAGTGGGAGTGGGTGGTAAATGGGGGGCAGTCTCTACCCACTTTGTTCCATTCTTTGCTGTTTGTCCATTTTTCCTGACTGCTAGACTTCATCGCAACAGAACAGAGCTGGGAGTTGGGAGTAACCAAGGAATAGAATGGAGTCTCTTCTGGAAAAGGAGTTTCAAGGAAATGAGGATCAAAAGGGTCTTATGAGTGGTTGGTTAAGTCCTCAGGTCCACTTCTCTGGGATGAAAAATTGTAGTTGGCCCTTCCACCTTGCTGGCACAGTTTTTGTTTGAGCAGCGTTGCTTGTTGACATTTATGTGGTATCAGATGTTCAAAATGAGCAGTTTAGAAGTCAGATTGTTGAAAGTATTTTCATTACAGCAACCCACTAAAATCTAAGGAGTCCCCTAAATAACTTCATTTCTCAGATGGAAGACTAAACACCACCATGTAGACAATCATACAATGAAAGGAATGGCTTTTTAGAACTCGTTGATTCTATTTTACCTGGCAACCTGTTATTTTATGACAGATATAAAATTTAAGGAATATTTTGCTGAGAATACAAATAAGCTTTGTTGGGGGGAGTTTATGTTGTTTTTTATTAGTTTTAAAAAGTTTCCTCTTGTATGTAAAGGAAGGAGTCCGATGCTTCTAAATTTTTTTTAAGTGGGTGGAGCCTTGAATCTAATTCTGTCATGACCTTGGACAGAGTCATTTTTCTCCAGTATATGCCTTCTCATCTGCTCTGAGGGGATCTGACACTGACCTAGGGCTGCTGTCCAGATTGATTAATTGATGGATTGCAAGGAGCTTAAATACCAAAGCTTTATTTGCTCACTGCTAAGGAGAGTTTGGGGACAGATTTAGTGAGACAAGGGTTAGTACCAAATACATCTCCCTCATTTTCCCTTAAAATGAGGAGATTTTTTTAAAAAGTGAACTTGCAAAGCCAAAAAGCCTGGAATATACTGAATGGCATTCTTCCATTGGTTTAGATGAAGCTTGTCTGTACCTGGATATTAAAGTTAATAGGATTAAAATTTTTTCAAGTAGAGCTGTTGTAAATTATTTCAGAAAATTTGCAAGTGCATGCATGTTAATGTGTCCCTATGTAGTGTGCCTATGGGACAGGAATTTGTATTTGGTGAACTTTATGTTAAGGAGTTTTTTAAATTATTTTAATTTCCCCCTCGTATGGGATGGCTTTGGAGGGCATTGCATTTTCTCTAACAATTTAAATAATCCAATTCTTGTCTGATAGGAGGGTTAGTAGATTGAGTCTTTAATATTCCACAATTATCTTACTTGTAAAGTGGAGAGAAAAGTAAGAGGTAGCAGGGAAAATGTTTACTTTGATCCTCTGGACAGAGCCAGATTATATATATATATATTTTTTTAATAATTAATTTTGGTATCATTAATCTACAATTACATGTGCAATATTATGGTTATTAAACTACACACTTCATCAGGTCCCCCCCACCAACCCCATTACAGTCACTGTCCATCAGCGTAATAAGATGCTATAGAATCACTACTTGTCTTCTCTGAGAGTTGTACAGCCCTCCCCATGCCCCCCCCAACATTACGTCTGCTAATCATAATGCCCCTTTTTCCCCCTTATCCCTCCCTTCCCACCCATCTTCCCCAGTCCCTTTCTCTTTGGTAACTATTAGTCCATTCTTGGGTTCTGTGACCAGATTATATTTTATTCTGTATTAACAATTAGGCAAACTTGAAAAAACAAACAAACAAAGGTAATTAGGACTCATAATCACACAAACCTGGATTCCCCAGATCTTTGTTCAAGTGTGTCGTCTGTTGATGGACCTCACAGCATTGCATCTTAGATGGACCCATATATACTGTATTTCCACCAGTGTGGCTTTTTAGTTTTTGTCTTTAATCAACCAGTTTACTCAATACTGCTTTCTAGATGTATTAGAAGATCTCCAGTGGTGTATATAACAAGTTAAAAAATTTTTTTTTTTAGTATTTTTGTTGTAAGCATGCTGCAGCCAGGCTGATTTCTCTTACCATCTGTGCTCCTTGGGTGACCCTAGGAAAGTTTTATGCACTCCTGCATTGATTCGTGCCATCTCATTGACTTGACCACATTGTAACGTTCAGACAGCTGAAGTTTAAAACTTACTGTGTTGTGAGCACTTGGTTAGAGTTTTTATTCAGCACATGTTCCTATGACAGACATACATTCTCCAGACTATAAATACTGAAACGGTACCATTTTACTCTAATTCCATAACTCCAGAAACAGAACAAATCCCTATCAAACCACAGTTACAAGGTCTTTAAGGCAAGATCCTCCCAATGTTTTGTGTGGTTATACCAGCTCATCATTTGGTGATATTTAAGCCAGGTGGTCACGCTTCATCCTTGACAGGCTTTAACTTGGAAGGAAGAGGTGGGGAGAGCAGGATTTCTCAGGATTTGTATTCTGGTAACTTTTTATTTTGGGACAGTGGGTGAGGGGGTAGAGATGAGAGGTCTATAAAGAGAATTTTTGGAGTATAACCTCCATTTTGTAAAATTTCAGGTATATCAAGCTTTGTCTTCTCCTAGAGAGGCACTTATCCAATATTATGAAGCATTTTGGGCCAACTGAGAATAGCCACCAGATTTTTTAGTGAGAGGTTGGCCTCAGAGATTTGTGTAGGGTAGAGGTTTGGGTTTTTAAAAACTGTACTTGATGGCAGTCCATTCTTCTGGGTTTCTCTAAATAACTGCTTTTTTTCATTGCTGATCTTGTGTCTTCCCATCTTCCATTTGTAAAATGTATCTTTGAATTATGTAATAGGTAATTGCTCATCAGGATTTTTTGAGGTTTACAATTTGATTTAGGTTCCAAGATAATTTGTTTTTGGAGGTTGGTAGTAGCTAGCTAGGAAATGAAAACTTGAAGAGAATAGAAATTTCATGGAAAGAATACCAGAGTAGGAATCAAAACATTTGGCCTCTGGTGGGTGTTTAATTATTTACATGGTGTCCTTGAGCTGCTAGCCTAAGAGAGCCATGACTATTTTCAGAGTTTTATTCCTAAACCTGCCTGTAAAGTGGGAATAATAATAGCCCTGCTGTACATAATGAGGCCTAAAGGGGCAGGTAAACTTGCTCAAAGTCATCTAACTCTTCAGTGGTAGAGCCAGGATTTAAATCCAGACAATACAGAGTAAGTACTTTATGTTGCCTTATATGTCCATAGCAGTGATACTGTTGTGATTACAAGAGATGGTTGATGGAAGATCACTCATCTTATTATTCTTTTTGCTGATATACTTTCTGTCCTGGTAGGCTACCCTTTATTTCTGATACATGCAACAAAAAAACACTTTTGTTACTTAGTCCTTGCTGCTAAGGTGGGACACTTTTCATAGATAAGGAAACTGCTTAGTGAAGTTGAGTGACTTGTCTAAACGATTAAAGGACAGTTTGGGGAATTTCGAACTGTAGCTTTTTACTTACAAGTTCAGTGTTGTTGTTCTACACAGGGCTCCCTTCATAGATACCAGAAATTAGCTGGCTCCTCTCTTCTCCCTTTACAGGCTTTTTGGGAAGGAGAGTGGGATTTTTTCTTGCTTCCTTCTGACCTTCCAAACACAACTGCAGGGAAATCAATAAAAGTAGTAAGCTACACATACATGATATTGAAGTACCATTTCATTTTGTCGATGATATTTGTCTATACAATCATATACCTTCATTCTTTTAGTTTATTAATATTTATGAGCTTAGCCATTTCATGTGCTGCTGGCTCATTTATGGAACCTCCTGGGTCATCCATTTCAGTGACCACTCAGGTTCAACTGGAGGAGTATTTTATTTAGGCCCAGAAGACTCCCTCATTGTACCCCTGCCTCCCATAAGAGTCATTCTGGGTTCCACCCAGAAAAACTAAGCTAGAATCTCATGTGGGGCCCAAGTGCTTGGATTTTAAGAAGGTCATCTGGTTGGTCATTCTTAAGCTCAGTCAGGTTTGAGAACTACTAGTCTAGGTAATTTCCTGATGAGGTTTAGGCAGCTGTTAATTTAAGGAATTCCCTTGCCGGTTGACTTGGTAATATAAATTCTCAACTTTACTGCAGGAAACTAGAGAATACTTTTTTTGTCAGCTCTAGTGAATGAAGAAATGAATTGGGGCCTTGGGGTTGGTTGTGGGTTCATTCAGTACATTGATACGTCAGTAAGTGTCAGGCATTGTGTAAAGGTTCTAGGGTCTTAGAAATTAAACAGCTTTGTCTTAAAGGACCTGGTGGTCCGCTGGTGAGAAAGATCTGCAAGCAGATTACATAGTATGATGTGTGCAACTAATGGAAATTGTATATAGACTGGTTGAAGATACTGGAGGTGGGTGGAATATGGGGAGGGGGCCGCCTGGGATATACGAGAAGGCTTGGGGTTAGGGCAGTGTTGGAGAGAAAACGTGTAGAATGAGAATGTGGATCATGATAGACCCAGAAACACCGACATTTAAGAAGGTAAGAGAATCGAGTTGTAGGCTGCAGGAAACGTGCTGGGAAACCAAGGAGATAAAAAGGGGTTTGTTCAGAATCAGTATTTCAGCCTTACATGACTTCTCCGTGATGATTTCCTAACATCTCAACTCTAGACAAAGCTGCAAAATCCTCTTTTTAAAACCTGGAAAAGTAGATAAAACAAAGAAAGGAGTTTTTTTTATAGTGTATGTCCCATTGATAACCCAATAATATCTCATTCAGATGAGGACCAGTTTTATCTTCCTCATATTTTAGGTTAAAGTGGGCTATCTTTTAAATCAAACTGATTATTAAATATGGCGATAAACGTGAAAGAAATAAGGCAGTTGGTAGTGTTGTCTCTACAACAGAACACACAGCATGGTCTGAAATATATCATAGGATAAATTTATTTCAAGATTTTTAGAGACAAGACCTGTTTGTCTACCATCCTTTTCTCTTTCAAACAGGAGATCTAGCCTTGAAGCATGATCAAAATTACACTATATTGACTAGACTGGCACGTTGCCCTTGTGTAAATATTAAAGGATCTGCCAGTGGGATAAATGTACCAGTTTCCTAGCAATTCCAGCTCGGGTTCAGGCATAGTCCTTTATTTCAAATATGGTTATCAGGGATCATACATATTCCAAGGTTATTTCCACTTTTATTTATTGGTAGGCTTATAGTTAATGTATCTTAATTGCAGTGGGCTGTTACGTGCTTGAATCTAGTGAAATGTATGATTTACCATTTACTTTTTTTTAAGTGTAATTGCAAATAAGTCTCTAGATGGAACATTGAGCAAATAAAAAATTTTGCAGTCTTTTCGTATCTTTTCTAATGCTCAGGCTCTTTTTTAATGTCACTATGATCCTTTCCTGACCTTGATTTTTAATCTTTGGGAGTGACCAGTAGTTAAAGTATTAAAGGTAGAGCATGTGTTTACAGGTTTAATGAGGCCTTAAGTTAGGGTGTGGGATGTTTAACTTTCCCTGCCCTTGATGCCTGGTAAGTTTGGGTGTTGCTAAGGGAAGGATAAGTAAGGGGACGGAGTCCCATCTCTTTCCTAAACCTCTTCTCTGACAAACCGTTTTGGAACCTTTCTGAAGTATGTAATATTTTCTTAACCTTGGCAGCCTCAGATTTCTACCAGAAATTATCTTACTGGGATCCTGGGTATGAAAGAAAAGAATCAAAACTACTTGTTAAATAGTTTCCTTTGGGAGGACACCACAGCAGTATAGCTACTTGATCCTAACTAACATGGCTTGGTGTAGGCACATTGAAGTAACAGTGCTCTGCCTTTCTGAAATTAAAACATTCTTTTAAACTAGAAGTTCTGTAAAACTGAAAACTGATGGCTTTTACAAGACGGGATCCATGGGAGTTATAATTTTAACAAAAGTTTTATCCCCGACCGTTGAAAGTCCATGTATGCTTGCGAATGGCTGTGTGGTGTTTTCAGGGTCTTGTTTGGCACTAGGACTTTAGGGAAGACTGTTAACACATGTATACCTTTTCTGAAAGTGTTGGCATTAAGCAAATAGGTCAAGAAATCATTGTTAGTGAATGGAGAAAACACTCGAAGAGGCTGCTTTAAAAATCAAGATGAGACAGGGTTCTTTGGAGGGATGGGTCAATGGGGAGCTCCGAGGGGACCCAGCAGGGCGGTTGTTTCCAGGGTTGGCGAGGACTCTTGGAGGCTCACAAGGTCCTTCAGCAGGTCCAAGGGAACCTCCTTGCAACTCAAAACCGTTACCAGATTTTTTCATATACTTTAACCAAAACAAGGTACTATGACTGATTGACTGCAGAAGATAGGAAAATCCAGCTTATTTCTGTTAAGCCAGATATTAAAGAGATTTACAAAAACAATACCACGCTAATCACTATTTTTGCTTATTATTAAATAAATTGTTCATAGTGTGATAAAAATGAGTAGATATAAACCCTTAAAAACTGAATTTCTTTGAGGTCCTCAATTTTCAACGACTTTAAAGGGGTCCTAAGGCCAAAATTTTCGACTTGTAGTAGTGAAAAGGGAAGCCTAACTTCTGCAAAGGCTTGACTCATGAGGAATAAATCTAGGATCTGTACAGTTGTCCGCGTGCTTGTCCTTTGGAGAGACCATTACAAAACCAGTAGCGGGTTTGGTAAAACTTAAGTTATTCAACCTATCTGTTATTTTCACAAAGTGAAGATTTAAAAGTGTTTTCTAAAGAGCAAACATAAAGTTTTCCTATATAGTCAATTGCAACTAAAATGTTGAAATGGGCCTTTTTGGTCTCATTTTGTCATTTAAGTTTTTAAAAAATTACAATAAACAGATATTGTATTTTGCTTCTTGAGAGTTCTCTTCATTGGGATCAGAAGAGTCTGGAACATAAAATGTAAAAATTAATCAAAATGATTTTTTAAATTGACATTATTATTATTTTTTGACCTGTTTTAGATTAGAGAAATTACAATTAATTAACCATTATTGTTACTAAAGCTCATACTTGATTCAGTCTTTGTTAGTTCTACCTAATGTCCGTCCTCTGTTCAGGAACTCATCCAGGTCATCCTATTACATTTAGTCGTACGGCTCTTTAGGCTCTTAGCTGTGGCAGTTTCTCAGACCTAACCTTTCTTTGGTGACCTTCATAGCTTTGAGGAGCACTGATGGGGTATTTTGTAGCCTGTCCCACTATTGGAATTTACTTAATGTTTTTGTCACGGTAAGACAGGATATATAGGCAGCTTTTTTTTTTTTTTTTTTTTTTAATGGGGACTTCTATTCCTTCAGTCTTTACTCTTGCCTATAGAAGGATTTGAGCATTAAAGCTGTGGGAGTTTTTGTGTCCCCTTTACTAAAGTAAACCCTGTGCTGCAATATAAACCTGGCTCGATACAGTTGCACATCTTTCTGAGTACGGAACCTGATGTGCTTTTGCTTAACTATTGTTCTTCTTGTTTACAGTGGTTTTACTAAACTATTGCTCAGTGTGTCACCAAGTTTTCTTCATTGGCAAATTTTGAGCATCAGAGCCTTTGACTTAATACTTTTATTTTTAGCTTTATAGAGGTTTTTAAAATAAACTTTCCTAATTAGGATTTTTACTTGCTCAGTAGCATTTATTGAACATCAATAGCACTGTTCTATGAAGGTAGTTTTAATTTAAATTCCTCCTTAAAAACCATTTTTATACTTTTTTTAACTGTCTAATAGAGCCAGAATAGCCATTATACTTAAAAGAGAGTCTCAGGCTACCATGATCACTGTGACCAAGTTGATTTCTTTATTCTTGTAAGTTCAGTATATAGAAAATGACTATTGAATGAGGCTGAGATAGGCTCTAGAACTTAATGGATATTTTGTTTATAATAAATAACACTGGAAAGTAAAGGAAATAACCTGAATGTCTAATAATAAAAAATTTTAAAAAGTATCAATACAGTGAAAGACATTAAGATATAGTTGTAAGTAAAACTGTAGTAAGTAAAAGTCAACATACTTTTTTGATTTAAAACTATGAAGATGAGCAGTTTAGAAAAAATACTGGAAGGGTATGTACCAAAATGTAGCAGGTTCTCTCTGAGATTATGACTAATTTTTCTTCTTTATATATATTTTCTGATATTTCAGTAATAAGCATTTTTTTTTAATTAGGAAAAATTATTTTTAACTTATTGCTTAGCTTTTGTCCCAAAGAGAATATGCAATCGGGAAGTTTTAGATAGTGGATATATGGGAAATGGCTTGGTTAATATAAAATACTGGCACCATGGGACCATAGCAGTGTTGTTTTTTACAGTACAGAAGTTGAATTCCATCGCTACCCTAGCAGCCAGCTCCAGTCTCAACAGATCCATTGTTAACTGCTTCTACCCTTGATTTATATGCCTGATTCTTTAAGCATGGAAATCTGACAGTATAGTCTGCTTTAAAGAGCAAGGTTGCATATATCACAAAGTTGGGGGGAAATACAGTATAAAATAGATTAATGAGGCCTGAATATTACATACTAACTTATGAATTCCATTTTATACAATTTTATAATGATGATTAGAAAATTGAAATCATTGTGTTTAACAAAAGCAAAAAAACAACAACAGAAAAACAACTCCAAAACAGAAAATCAGGGTTGCAATAGGCTTCTGGGAAACTAAAGCTTCGCAATATGACCATTTCCTAATAACTGGTATTTTTGGACCATTTACTTTGTAAATGCCAGGCACCTGACTAAAGGCTTTATCTGTATTTTACTTAAGTCTCATAGTTTCCCCTATTTTACATGTACCTAAAAGGCACTGGGAGATTTTGAACCTAGGCAGTATGACTCCAGAGCCTATCCTTTTTAACATCTGTTTTACTCTACATTTATGTATAAATGGTGTCAGTATGCTTGAAAAATAACATTGGAGAAATAAGAGCAAGGAAAGGAGGCTGGAGCAAGTCCTTAAAGATAAAAGTTTAGCTGTCAGATCCTTTTTGCTAGAGGAAAGTTTTATTTCAGTATTCAGAACTTAGTGTAATATAATACCTGTTATTTTTGCTTTATAACAAAATACATTTATATTTGTAGTTTTAATTATCATAGTCCTGAAGGTAGTTGTTGTTTGTACTTTTCAAATGGAAAAGTTGCGATCCGTTGTGTTAGAAAGAACAGAATGTAGATCAGGTCTTCTGATGTTCTAAGTGCATTGCTTTTTCTGCCCTGTATCGTGTAGCCTCTGACGTTCTGAGGAGCAGGTGGTGTCTTTATCCATTATCATGCCTTGGTTAAGTACAAGGAGAAGAGATTGAACAAAAGTAGGTTTGGGTGGTGAGATAAGAACTTGAAAGTGCAACAATTTTTTATGAAAGCTAGACATATTTCCACATGTCTTTTTAAAGATGACAGGCCCCTTTGAGACTTTGGTGAAAGCTGTGGACCTTCCCAGAAAAATACACATACATTCAAATTCTGTATGAAAATTAAGAGCCTCTGATTTAAGGTACTAAAGTATGATTCCATAGTCTGAAGAGAAAATCCTCAAAATAAAATACCACTGGCTCACTAAGGATAGGAGACTGAACAAAATGGGTGGCTAATTAAAGTTGCTTGGTGCCAAAGCTTGACCCTGAGGGAAGTAAGAAAGAGGGGGAGAAGGAGCAGCATTATCTAACTCATTTTATTTCTGCTCGAAATACATTAATTAAATGAAGTCCTTTGTATTACAAAGCTTTCCTGATATACACCCATCAGTGAGTACCCACTGGACTCCGTTGAGGGGCTAGTAACTCTGCCTCACTTTATAATTTATAAATGGGAATTTTAAATGATTTATGATGTGCCCAGTCCCACCTCTTGCATTTTATTTGTACAAGTGTCTTAAGGAGAACATACTGACCTTAAAAACATAAAGTTGATGAGAAAGTAGTCTTCTAATTGTATTTTATGGATATGTTACTGAAATCTCTATTTAAAGGTTGGATTAATCTTGTCATGTTCCTCTGAAAGATTTTTGTACCTTGCCTTAAAAATATACCCGTTAAGACAAATTCTTTAGATCTTTAAAATTTTGCACTGCAGTTTTGTGTTAATGCTGATAATCTAAGAACTGTAAGAAATCTGGATTTAGAAAACTGAGTTTAAACTGTGCTGGCATTCGGTTAGTCCTGTGAGTGCCTTCACTCTTTGATGACCAGGTTTCAGGAACTTACACATTTAGAAAAATACTTTTGTCCTTAGTTTATGCTATTCTTTGTAAACTAACCAGAATGTTGTTTTGACACTGGTTTTTAAAACTTGGAGTCACAGAACCAACTTCTATGGGAGCCTCTGTAAAGAGTATACTTTATTTTGCTTATTATCAGATCTCGATGATGATGTCTCTATAATAAAAAGATTAAACCAGTAGTCAAGTATGTTAAGTATGGGGATGCTAATGTGGATGATTAACAGAATTTTCATGGGGTTTTTAAAAAATCGTTCAACAGACTAAAAGTTATGCTCACACTGATCAATTTTATCAAACATTTCTCTCCGTTCAAAGTGTATAAATTGTTGCTAAATTAGTGCTGAAGCTAAAGATGTTTACTTGGTGTTTCTCAGGCCTCTGAGGATTTTGAAGCTTCCTACTTAATTGCTTTCCCAAGGAACATATTTTTTAGTGCTCAGGAAAATAATTGAGCTTTTAAGTAACACAGTTTTACTTTTATTTTGAAAGTTAAAGTAAAAATCGTTTTAAAGTTTTAAAAGTAAATTTAAAAAATGAATCTCAGCAGGGAATTTATATGGGACTGCTCAATCTGTGAACTCTTATAATACCTAGTGTTACGGAAATGCTGTTTTTATATTAGAAATAAGTGATTTTTGTGCCATTTTATTGGTAGAGGCTGATTAGAGTACATTAATCCATTTTAGATCCTTAAGTGTCAAACCGAAAATTATCGCACTGTCTCTGAGTGGAGGTTTTTTTAGATTATTTGTCTATTTAATTTGAAGATCATTTTCATGTTTCAAAATTTTCACTTCTTAGAGGCTTTATAATGGCCTCTTCCTTTTAATGGTTTTTCCGCCATGTAAAAGGCATGGCTAGGCTAGACTTTGCCAAGGATATCTTAGTTCTGATATGACAGTGAGCGTTGCAAATAATATGTAATTCTTTCTTTGGACTAGAGCTTTGCAGCCAACAGTGTAAGTCTCAGAATTGAATGACAGCCCGTTTTCTTCTTCTCATTCTTTGTAATCAGAGTGGGAGACAGAGTTTGTGGTGACCTATGTTTAATGAAGGAACAATCTTTTGAATCAGTTTCTTAGTTTTAAACGTATCATATGCACTGTGTGAACTTTCTTAGTGATAGATATGTACCATTTTCTTTTTGGTGCTTCATTTTTAGAATTCATTTTCTTTGAAAAAGCTTCAGGCTAAAATGAGCATAAATTACATAACACAGGCAGGCATACATAATACAAACACATGGCTCACCTTAATTTATAAAACCTTAAAATATAGACTTGATAAAATAAATTTCTGTATATCATTGGGGATTAGAAAACATTTGGTTAATCGAGAATATCATACATTACCTGTAAGTCTTAGTTTATAAAATTTTCAGGCCTTTTGGACAGTGTTTTATAAATTTCATAAATTATTTACTTGTATATTCCGACATACTTTTTTTTTTTTTTTACAATTTATTTTATTTTAGTATCATTAACCTACAATTACATGAGCAATATTGTGATGATTAAACTACCCCCTTCATCAGGTCCCCCCCACCAACCCTATTACAGTCACTGTCCATCAGTGTAGTGAGACGAGAATCACTACTTGTCTGACATACTCTTTTATGTGTTCTTGGTCTAACCTTCAACCCAGGCCATTTCATTTTAGAAAGCTTAACAGCTTTTAGCTTTTATAAAGTATGGGAGAGCAAAACTCTGAGCAGTATAAAGTCTCCTACTAGCCTGTCACAGAATATTAAGAAGCAGTGTGATTTCCTTCTACTACCTTGTGTTATCTACAGTTAAACACTTGTTTTATCCTTACTTATCGAGCAAAACAAAAATAAGTCAATTTCATCTTTTTGACCCAGGATGGAGTAGGTAGTGTATTTTTTAGTTGATATACAGTCTTGTTTTAGTTTCAATAACATAACACAGTGAGTAGTTCAACAGTTATACCCATATTATTAAATCCTCACCCCACTAGTGTAGTTACTATCTGTCAATATAGGAAGATGTCACAGATTCATTGGCTACATTCTCCATGCTGTACTACTGTGCCTGTGGCCAACCTACATTATGATTAAGAATTTCTGTGCCCCTTTATTCCCCCACCCTCCTCACCCACACACCCCAACTCCTCCCCAGTGATGACCACCAGTCCCTTCTCAGTGTCTGCTGCTGTTTTGTTCATTCTGTTTTGCTTTGTTTTTATATACCACAAATAAGTGAAATCATATGGTATTTGTCTTTCTCCTCCTTATTTCACTGAGCCTAACACCCTCTAGATCCATCCATGTTGTTGTAAACGACAGGATTTCTTTTCTTTTTATGGCTGAATAATTTTCCCAGTGTGTACATATACCACATCTTCTTTATCCATTAATCTGTTGATGGGCACTTAGGTTGCTTCTGTATCTTGGCTATTGTAAATAATATGGGTTCATTTTTCTTTTTTGAATCAGGAATTTTGTTTTCTTCAGGTAAATTCCTAGAAGTGGAATTGCTGGATTGAATGGCATTTCTGTTTTTAGTTTTTTAAGAACCTGCATACTGCTTTCCACACAGTGTAGGGAATTTTTCTCCACATCTGCACCAACACTTGGTATTTCTTATCTTTTGGATAGTGGCTGTTCTAGCTGGTGTGAATTGATATCTTACTGTTTTGAGTTGCATTTCCCTAATGATTAGCAATGTGGAGCATCTTTTCATGTGCCTGTTGGCCACCTGTGTTTCTTTGGAAAAATGTCTGTTCAAGTCCTCCGCCCATATTTTAATTGGGTTATTTGGTGTTTTGGTGTTGAGGTGTATGAGCTCTTTATATATTTTGGATGTTAACTCTTTATCAGATAAATTATTTACAAATATATTCTCCATACTATAGGTTGCTTTTTTGTTCTGCTGATGGTGTCCTTTGCTGTACAGAAGCTTTTTAGTTAGATGGAGTCCCACCTGTCCATTTTTTATTTTGTTTCCTTTGCAGTAGGTAGTATTTTTAAGTTTATTAACAAAGTATAGCATAGTATGACTTTAATTGACATTTAAACATTAAGCATAGTCTTCAGTGAAGAGGCAGTATGACAGCCTTAAAAACTTGGAGGCCTTGTCTGTAATCGCCTTCTTAAAAAGCCAGTGCTGCCATTTTTTCTTCTTTTTGGTAAGGTAGCAAATAGCTTTGTACCAATTTTATAATCTGCTTTTTTCTTTTTTTTTTTTTTAAGCGTGCTGACATTTAATCTGCCTTTTAAGATAATGTTTTATCAGGCATTGCTGGTGGGCATTTCTTAATGTAATGTAAGTCTTGCCATCACTTAAAAAACCTTGCTTTGCTTTTGTTTTTTACTTTGAAACCCGTGATAAATTCTACCAATAAAGATTTGAAATACCAATAACATCTCTTTCCCCCTTCCTATTTTGATGTTTTTTTTTGGTATTGTTAATATACAATCATTTGAACAACATTATGGTTACTATTATCAAGTCCCCCCCACATACTCCACTACAGTCACTGTCCATCAGCGTAGTAAGATGCTGTAGAATCATTACTTGTCTTCTCTATAAATACTGCCTTTCCCATGTCCCCTGCCGCTGCATTACGTGTGCTAATCGTAATGCCCCTTTTCCCCCCTTATCCCTCCCTTCCCACCCATTGTCCCCAGTCCCTTTCCCTTTGGTAACTGTTAGTCCATTCTTGGGTTCTGTGAGTCTGCTGCTGTTTTGTTCCTTCAGTTTTTCCTTTGTTCTTATACTCCACATATGAGTGAAATCATTTGATACTTGTCTTTCTCTGTCTGGCTTATTTCACTGAGCATAATACCCTCTAGCTCCATCCATGTTGTTGCAAATGTCTGGATTTTTCTTCTTCTTATGGCTGAATAATAATCCATTGTTTATATGTCCCACATCTTCTTTATCCATTCATCTACTGATGGACACTTAGGTTGCTTCCATTTCTTGGCTACTGTAAGTGGTATTGTAAGCTGCGATAAACATAGGGGTGCATATGTCTTTTTCAAACTGGGCTGCATTTTGATGATTTTTTAAATTTCCATATGCATAACACTGTTGAAATGATTTTATGTTTTAATTTTTTACTCATCCAGTCTTGGCTATCTTTCCATATTTAGAACATCTACACTTTTTTTCATTACAGCTACAGAGTATTTTACTCTTATTTACAGATATACCAACATTTACCTTACTATCTACTGACAGATAATAAGGTTTCAAGTTAAAACAATTTTGCCACAAATGTCCTTATGCCTGTATCTTGTGTTGCGAGTGGTAATAAATATTTGTAAAGCAAACTCCTACTGGAGGAATTGCTGGGTCAGTGGGTCTTTAAAAATGTGCTTTCTAATTGCCTTCATGAGGGCAGTGGTGTGCTATCATCAGGGCACACATTTCCTCACATACTGCTAACACTGGTGGTATGTATGTTTTACTTATTTTACTTTAAATTTTTTTATTGAAGTATAGTTGATATACAACATTGGTTTCAGGTACACAACAGTGATTTGATAATTCTGCACATTATGAAATGTTCACCATGATAAATGTAGTTACCATCTATTACCATGCAAAGATATTACAGTATTATTGACTATATTCCCTAGTTGTACTTTTCATCCCTGTGAGTAATTTATTTTATAACTGAAAGTTTGTACCTCCCAATCCCCTTCACCTACTACCCCGCTCCTCCCCATCACCTTTCGCAACCACCTGCTTGTTTTCTGTATTTATGAGTGTGTTTCTGTTTCATTTGTTAACTTTTTAGTTCTTTTAGATTCTATGTATAAGTGAAGTCATGTGGTATTTGTCTTTGTCTTATTTCACTTAGCATAATATCCTTTAGATTTATTTATGTTGTCACAAATGGCAAGGTTTCTTTTTTATGGCCGAGTAATATTCCTTTGTGTATATGTACTACATCTTCTTTATCCATTCATCTATTGATGGACACTTTAGTTACTTCCATATATTGGCTATTGTAAATAATGCGGCAGTAAGCACAGGGGTGCTATATTTTGTCAAATCAGAGATTTTGTTTTCTTTGGGTAAATTCCTAGAAAAGTGGAATTTCTGGGTCATATGATATTTCTCTTAGTTTTTTGAGGGAACTTCATACTGCTTCCCACAGTGGCTGCATCAATTGACATTACCACCAACAGTATAGGAGGGTTCCCATTTCTGCACATCCTTGCTTAAAACTTGTTCTTTCTTGTCCTTTGGATAGGAGCCATTCTGATTGGTGTGAGGAGGTATCTCATTGTGGTTTTGATTTGCATCTCCCTGATGATTAGCGATGTAGAGCATCTTTTCATGTGCCTAACAGCATCATTTCTATATTTTTACTATTCCTTTATTGTAGACTTAGAAACTGTTTCCCTTTTTCTTCCTTGTAGGAAATCATACATACTTTCCTTCTTGTCTTATTGTTTCCTCATGATAGCAGCTCTTCCAAGAACTTACATTAGTAGGTATATTGAGGATAATTCTGAAGTTCGGTTTGGATTTCAGTTTTTTTCTTTCCCCTCTACAGAAGAACTTATCTTCAATTTTATAAGAAAAGTTAATACAGCTAAAAGGTTACATATATATAAAAAACAATTTGTAGATAATTTGACATTATTATGGCTATTTCCTAAAAAGAGAGATATTTCTGTGGAATAGAGGAGTCAAAGTCTCTTTCACCCCAGTCAGTGATTTATTTATAGCCAAGGTTGAGGCTCAGTGACATTGCTTGGTTGGAAGGGTGTGAGGAGCAGTGTTCAGGATGTATTAGTTATGTGAGGAAGGTGAGCAGACAAACTCTGTATGTTCTGATGAAAGGGTAGTAGTTTCTCTGAAGGCTGAGAAACTACTACCCTCTGTTCTCTTTTGACTGGTTAGGATAACAGGTGTTTCACTGAACTGGGGTTTTGATTTTAAAACAATTTTTTAAATGTCAGAATTCTGAATTCTAATAAAAGCCTTTGCTTCTCCCCTAGTATTGGCAGCCACCATTTGCATGTGATGTTGACAAACTTCATTTTACCCCACGTATCCAGAGGCTGAATGAATTGGAGGTAAGGTCTTAATCACTATTCCAGTTGTCTGTATTCCAGAGTGGCCTTCTTTGAAAAGATTATATCAAATCTAGTAGTTTTAGTGAAGCGTAAATATGGGCAGATCATGGTAAAACAAATGGCAATAATGCCTTTGTAACAAACCAAATTTTATTTTAAAAAACTGATTTTTGTCAGTCATTGTTGACCTATTAATTTAAATAAATTATGCTACTCCCTATGCTACTGAAATCTCAAAGTGCAGGATGAATAATACTTGAGTATTGATAACTTTAGAGGTAGGTTGTTTATATTCATGGTCTGCTACTCTAATTTTTGTATGAAACTATACTTTGTTTTTTTATATTAAAACAAACATTCTTAATTTAAATGGAACATGTTATATACTGGAATTCTTTGCACGTTGGTGGTAGTAGCATCTGGTATGTTTGGGTACTGATTTTTGTCTTGGAATGTGGTTGGGACACCAGGACATGGATCTGCATTTTGGTCTTGTGCAAGAGAAAACTCCTAAGACTATCTGGCTTACGTTTGACAAGAGGGGAAAGAAAGATGACAACAATTTTTAATGACTTACGGATGACACTGATCTGTTAAAGAAATAACTTTTAAGAAAAGGTTTCCCTGGTTTTCTGTTATCTTTAAGTTATCAGGACTTAGTAAATTTGATATAGAATCATTATTGAAATCTAGTTTTAGATTTGTGTTTGAGCAGATATGATCTGTACTTATTAGAACAGTCCTTTAAAATACTCAAATTGTAAAAAGACCAAGGGAGAGTAAATAGAAGCTTGCTTGTCATATAATTTTCACCAATAACAAAATTGTGCTATAGTGTTCTTTAAATGGGGTACTTTGCCGAGTGCCTGTGTGCATTGTGGGAGCACTTACTGGGTACTGACTCCTTGCCTGGGACATGGGAGGGGCTGAATTAAATTTCTGTTGAGTTCATGTATAATTATTCAACCAGCTTTATTTTGTATACTTCTGGCAATTTTTCTTTTGAATTCAGAGGGGGAATTGTACTTAAATATTCTAAGAAAGAAAATACCACATGCACAGGTAAGAGGCGGAAGCTTTAAAATAAGCTAGGTAAGATTAAAACTCAATTTTTTGTCATTTAGGCTCAAACTCGTGTAAAATTGAATTTCTTGGACCAGATTGCAAAATACTGGGAATTACAGGGAAGTACTCTGAAAATCCCTCACGTGGAGAGGAAGATCTTGGATTTGTTTCAGCTTAATAAGGTAAAAGACTGATGACCATCTTTCTCATTTAATAATCTTTCTGACAGCATAAGTTTGACCACTGCCTTAAAAAGAGCAAAATCTTGTTTGAAAAATGTGAAATGAAATTCTCTGTTTACTTTAGTGATTGATCAGACTCTACTTGTCAGGTCTGAAAGCCTTATCTTGTGAAATATTTTGCTGTAACTTGTTTTTTTGTAACAAGCTAAAGGGGCTGAGTCATAACTCAGTACCTCACCTTAAGGCTCGCTCACTTAGTCTAAAGCCTGCATTGTTTCTGCCAAACATGCTGCAATCCCTCCTACTCCTTAGCTTGTGAAGATTGTAAGGGTCACTGAGTTCAACCAAGTACTAAGACCCTTTCTCTATTAGAGATTAAATTTTTAATCTAGTTCTTCCCAGAAAATCTTGGCAGCTTTGGGGAACTGAGAAGTAGCTTTTGGAGGGTACAAAGTGTTTATGAACTATGATGTCAAAAAAGTCATGTTTTAATTTTCTAGTTAAAATAAATAGCTTGCATATATATTTTCTTTTGACTTGGAAATTGTATTTTTAAAAGGTCACCATAGGCAAGAACACTTTGTTCTTAGAGTTATACCTAGGCATGAGGGAACTAGAAGTGATTTCGTATAGGTATTTCTAATTTATTTTGCTATTTTATTTAACAGTTAGTTGCAGAAGAAGGTGGATTTGCAGTTGTTTGCAAAGATAGAAAATGGACCAAAATTGCCACCAAGATGGGGTTTGCTCCTGGTAAAGCTGTAGGCTCCCATATCAGAGGGCATTATGAGCGTATCCTCAACCCCTACAACTTATTCCTCTCTGGAGACAGTTTGCGCGTGAGTATTAGGGCAAGCCTTAACCTGTTTTATTTCACTGCTTGGTATATTCTCTTAAGGGAAATGCAAAAGCCCAGATTATTTGTGGAAGACATTGTTCAGAAGATTTTCTTTTGTGATTTTTTTTTCTCCTGTGTTTTTGAGAGCAACCATACTTGAAAGTTTGTTTTGGTGATGCATACGGTTGTAGAGAAAATATACACCCCTTTGCCATCAAAAACTGAACTCTGTATTAACTTCACTACGGATGCTTCTTACAACAAGGAGTTATTATGCTTTTGGATTCACTTGCTGCTTACGATGTGTTCTGGTTGTCACATGGAAGCACAACATGGGAAGTAACTTGCCTACCTGTCCTCTTCTTGCCAGCTGAGAGCTCCAGGATGTTTATATGGAATGTTCATACTGATACTGGTAAAGGCCAGGGGACTTAATGCTGGATCACTAATCGATTCCTCTTCTAATAGTTCCTATGTGCCATGTTTGTTTCCTTACAATGATGGTATCTGCCAAAATATTCAGATAAAACCTTTTGTTTTAATTAGAGTAAAACAATATTATAAAAACTTCCACTTATTTCAAGGCCTTGGTACACAGAAGAACCTCATAATCCATTTACACCGTTTGAATTGTTCTAAGACTAGAACAGTGAGTCTTGTAATTTTAAGAACTGTTACTGTGCTATAGAGAAGTAGGGAGATAACATGGTTTCAGAGGGTAAACTACTAATCAAAACTGTCTTGAGATTATAGATATACCATCTCTAATGCTTAAATCCTATGGATTTTCATAACATTGTGTTTTACTTCCTTCTCTCCCTTGATTCCAGGTGAGCTTTCTTTCCAGCCTAGAAAAACTGTGATGAGTATAATATGCAGAAAGTTGTTATTTTTTTTCTTTTCTTTTTTAATGTACATTGTGTGGATGTTTAGTGAACCCATGGATGAAATTGTTTAGAACATTGTATGTGGCACCTTTATACTTCTGTCTCACAGCCACGTCTACATACAATTGCCCACAATAGGTTTTCTCCTTTTTAACCTTCCTATGGCAGTGTTGAGGTTGCAATGAGTATGGGGAAAGACAGCCTACCTACCTGGGCATGGCTGCAACATTTTAGTTACATCTTATCTATACTATGTACTTAGAGACAGAGCCTACCTACCTGCATTAGGAGTTGTGACATTTTAATAACATCTTATCTATACTCTATGCTTAGTACAGTTTCCTAATTGAAAAAAACACATAAGCACTTGCACAGAGTTTGAAAGGATTGGTGTTTAAGCTAGCCTCCATAAACATGCCGTCTGCATCACAGATAAACAATCTGTGGAGGGGCCTACTATGTGTCAAGTATGTTCTAGGCACTGATACATATTCATTGTCAAAAGTTTAAAAACAAAGGAAAGTTGATGAAAATAAAATTACTCCTAATCCTTTGCCTGTTTTTTTCTTTCAAGGCTATTTTTATGCATGTACACAGATTGGAAGTGTATTCTTTATAGTGTTGTATTCTACATTTTTCCTATTTAACATACCATGAGGGTTTGCCATGTCATTGAATATTTTTGAAGGTACAGATTTTAATTCTGGCATCCCATTTTTATAGCCAAGACCTTGATTTGATTTCTCTTACCATTGAATGTTTAGGTTGGGTCCAATTTTTTTTTTGTAACTATAATACTGTGGTAGACATTCTTTGTACGTACATTTTTGTGCTTGTTTCTGATTTTTGACAATAATTCTTAGAGGAAAGGAGAATTGGAATAATACATTAAAAAAAAATGGATAACAACAGGATGCCACTACCTATCTGTTAGAATGGCTGCAGCCGAGAACACTGAAACACAAATACTAGTGAGGATGTGGAGCAACAGAGCTCTCTTTCATTGCTGGTGGGTGTGCAAAATGGTACAGCCACTTTGGAAGACAGTTTGGGGGTTTCTTAGAAAACTCAACATACTTTCATGCAACTCAGCAATCATATTTTGGTATTTACGCAAAGGAGTAAAAAAACTTTTATTGACACATAATCTGCACATGGCTGTTTCTGTTTTTAGCAGCTCCATTACTCATAATTGCCAAAGCTTGAAAGCAACCACAGTGCCCTTTAGTAGGTGAGTGGATGAAGTCTGGTATATCCAGACCGTGCAATGTTAGCACTGAACAGAAGTGAGGTATCAAGCTGTGGGAAAGGAGAACCTTAAATGCATATTTCTAAGTGAAACAGGTCAACGTGGAAAAGCAGCATACTATATGGTTTCAACCTGTGTGATACTCTGGAAAAGGCAAAACTATAGAAACAGATCAGTGGGGACAGGAGGGATAGATGAATAGGCAGCTCACAAGAGGACTTTTAGGGCAGTGATGGTACCCTACATGTCAAATCCATAGAATGGTGAAATCGTCCAGAGTGGCAGAATGTATAACACCAAGAGTCAACCCTTGTGTGAACTTTGGATGATAATGAAATGTCGGGGGTACCAAATATGCCACTCCAGGGATATGATACTGTCAGGGTGTTGTGCATGTGTGGGGGCAGGGAGCATATGGGAAACCTCTGTACCTTCCTCTCAACTATGCTGCAAACCTAAAACTGCTTATTAAGAGGAATAAAAAGTGATTAACAATGAAAGAATTGTTTCAAGAGGGTGAATTAAAGCTAAAGCCTAGAAATATGTTCAGGAACTTGAGAAAACTTGAGCAGTGATGTATTACTATAATGGATCTCACATCCCTGTGTTTTCTAAATGTCTTCATGGACTCCTCTGTCCTTGTAGTCCCTGTAGCATGGTGTCATCATGGTGTGATGCTGTTAATCACCTCTGAATCCCAGTTTTGTCAAATAAAAGTGTAAAATTGAAGAGTCTGCAACAGACCCATAGACCAATGGAACAGACTAGAGAGCCCAGATATAAACCCAAGCATATATAGTCAATTAATATACAATAAAGGAGCCATGGACATACAATGGGGAAATGACAGCTTCTTCAATAGTTGGTGTTGGCAAAACTGGACAGCTACGTGTAAGAGAATGAAACTGGATTACTGTCTAACCCCATACACAAAAGTAAACTCAAAATGGATCAAAGACCTGAATGTAAGCCATGAAACCATAAAAGTCTTAGAGAAAAACATAGGCAAAAATCTCTTGGACATAAACATAAGCAACTTCTTCATGAACATATCTCCCCAGGCAAGGGAAACAAAAGCAAAAATGAACAAGTGGGACTATATAAAACTAAAAAGCTTCTGTACAGCAAAGGACACCATCAATAGAACAAAAAGACAGCCTACAGTATGGGAGAATATATTCGTAAATGACATATCTGATAAGGGGTTGACATCCAAATTATATAAAGAGCTCACACACCTCAACAAAAAGCAAATGAGCCAATTAAAAAAATGGGCAGAGGAGCTGAACAGACACTTCTCCAAAGAAGAAATTCAGATGGCCAACAGGCACATGAAAAGATGCTCCACATCGCTAATCATCAGAGAAATGCAAATTAAACCCACAAGATACCACCTCACAGCAGTTAGGAGGGCCACCATCCCAAAGACAAACAACAACAAATGTTGGCAAGGATGTGGAGAAAGGGGAACCATCCTATACTGCTGGTGGGAATGTAAATTAGTTCACCCATTGTGGAAAGCAGTATGGAGGTTCCTCAAAAAACTCAAAATAGAAATACCATCTGACCCAGGAATTCCACTCCTAGGAATTTACCCTAAGAATGCAGCAGCCCAGTTTCAAAAAGACAGATGCACCCCTATGTTTATCGCAGCACTATTTACAATAGCCAAGAAATGGAAGCAACCTCAGTGTCCATCAGTAAATGAGTGGATAAAGAACAGGTGGTACATATACACAATGGAATATTATTCAGCCATAAGAAGAAAATAAATCCTACCATTTGCAACGACATGGATGGAGCTAGAGGGTATTATGCTCAGTGAAATAAGCCAGGCGGAGAAAGACAAGTATCAAATGATTTCACTCATCTGTGGAGTATAAGAACAAAGAAAAAACTGAAGCAGCAGACTCACAGAACCCAAGAATAGACTAACAGTTACCAAAGGGAAAATGACTGGGGAAGATGGGTGGGAAGGGTGGGATAAGGGGGGAAAACGGGCTATTACAATTAGAACACATAATGTAGCAGGGGGGCGGATACGGGGAAGGCAGTATAACAGAGAAGACAAGTAGTGATTCTATAACATCTTAATATGCTGATGGACAGTGACTGCAATGGGGTATGTGGTGGGGACTTGATAATAGGGGGAGTCTAGTAACCATAATGTTGCTCATGTAATTGTACATTAATAATAGCAAAAAAAAAAGACAGTTTCACCAAAAACATGAACATAAGCAATCCTAATACCCCCAAACTGGAAATGAAACATCCCAAAGAGCCATCAAGAAGTTGACAAATAAACAGCAACATAGTCACAGTGTGGAATATTACACAGCAAACAAAAAGAACAAGCCACCACTACATGCATCCCACAGGCAGATTTCATGACATTGACCAGAAGAAGCAGGTACAATGGGGACCCTCTGTGATTCCATGTATGTGAAATTCATAAACAGGCCACACTAATCTAATTTATAGTGACAGAAGTTGGAACGGGCCACCTGGGATGGATCATCAATGAGGAAAGGCATTGACCACAATGGGGTGCAGGGACTTGGGGTTATGGAAGTGTTTTATATCTTGATTATAGGGCAGCAGGGGGAGCTTAACATTTGTCAAAATTTATTGAACTGGGCACTTAAAACGGTTGCATTATTGGATGTGAAAAAAAAATTGAGTCTGCATGTGATAGCATTATGAAACAAACATAACAGGTTTGTGTTTGAATTATGGTTTAGGACAAAATAGTAAAACTCTTTGTATATATTCTAAAAAGCTGAGCTTGATTTTACCATAGTTCTCTAAAGTCCTTATAGAAGCAAGCAGACCATAGATTATGAAACCATAAGACTAATGGGAGATGGGGAGCACATACATGTAATAGCTGACTTTCTGACCATTCACTTAACAAAATTTCTGTGATTCAGCTCATTTGTAGCTCCTCAGTCACACATACTTTTAGGTCTCAAGTAGAAAGTTTATGTAATACATAAAAGGTCGATAATGGACCGGTTTTATTCCCATCTGCATGCTTACGTTAAACATTCTCCGATGCTCGATAGAGGGCGGTACTCGGTACTCCATACCAATTTAGTTAGCATTTCCAGATCATATCAATGTATAGGTGTCGTGAGAATGAGCAGACTAATGTTTATAGATTTGTACCAGTAGTAGACTGATTACTTGTTTAGTCTCCCTCTGCACTGGTATTTTTTTGTGGTACATCATATTTCTTACATGTTAGAAGTAGGTTTTGTTAGATGGTTGCTGTATGTTTTCTTTTGTCCTTCCCCCATTCTCTGGATTCTTTCTACAAATACTATGAGGAAGGAGCCAGTCTTGGTTGTGATACTGTGTGGTTGTAATGGTACCCGTGGAGCCAAGGGCTCTAGAAGGCTGTTACTTCAGTGTACCTTACTTCAAGTAAAGACATCATAAACCCTAAGTGGTTACGTTTTGGAAACTGCTTTTAAAAATGCTTCTTGTGATGTTTGTGGATCCTCTTACAAAGGAATAATACTTACCTGAAATTTGAGTTAGATTCAGTGATAATATTTTGTTTTCACTGTGTTTCTTTGTATTGGCATTAAATACCTCTTCTGGCAAGCTTAGAATCAGGCTAAAAAAAAAATCAAACCAAGAAGAGACTCCTGTTTGGTAAGAACCAAAGTTACAGCTCTGGGCTACCTGTAATCTTGTGAGTAGACTTTCTCAAGTGACCTGTTTTCTCAATTCAGATGATATCTTTTGACAACTTTGCCAGTTATGTTTAAAACATACAGAATTGTAAAATTTAGAAGACTTGTTGGATTCCATATTTTATTCTAAACACATAAGAAAAAATAAGATTCTCAGTATGGAAAGTTATTTTGGGAACTTTTAAGAAGCCTTTCTACCAGTTTGAGCCTTCAATTAATGGACAGTTGCAAGTGGTGATAATTGCACTGGCTTACTTGGAGTACCTTGAGCCTGCTGTGGCCTGTTGTAACCTGATGACATCAATAGTTACATGAATCAAAGCAACATCATTCACCTGCTAAAAAATTTTTTAATGCTGTTATGCCCATGTGTGTGTATAATTGGTAACAACTTGTCTTTTTGTTCATGTAGGTTTTAAAGATGGCAGACTCTTATGTATCTACAAAAATAATTATAAAACATACCTTGCAAAAGAAAAAAAAGAAGGAAATTCATCAGTACAATTCTTTTTTATTTCTAGTGTCTGCAGAAGCCAAACCTGACCACAGACACAAAGGACAAGGAATACAAACCCCATGATATTCCCCAGAGGCAGTCTGTGCAGCCCTCGGAAACGTGCCCCCCAGCCCGTCGAGCAAAACGCATGAGAGCAGAGGTGAGAGCCTCATGACGTGGCCCAGACAGGATTCTTGAGCCCCAGCATTAATATCTGTCCGATGCTGGGTTTCTGTCATCTGCATGTTCTTCACAGTTTGACCTTTGTTAACCTCACAGAGGAATGCTGTGTATGTTCCAGCTTTTACACTTGGGGGAATTGTACTGTCAAAGGGGTAAGGAATTGAACTCTTTCTAGGTTTATGCTGTCTGGACAGACAGCTGCTAAATGGTTAAGTTAGAGACTTAGGAAGACTAGGCTGTCACTCTGATGGTATTTTTGCCTCTGACCCTTATGAAGTTAGGGAGTGTTTATTGGGGACTGAGGCTAGGAGATGTGAAGCTGGGGAGATCTTTGCTGAAAAGAACTATTTTTTAATAGAGAAATTAGGAGTGCAGTGAAAGCTCTTTTTCTCAGACTTCCTGAAAAAGAATGTGGAATCTATGGCAAACGTTTATGCTAAGACAGAAAATAATTAGCGTGGTTGGGGAAACCATTGAATATAGATGATGAAATGAAAGAAAGTGAAATACATGGGAAGATGAGGAGTGGAAGACTGAGAAGAAAGACAGTTTGCTTTAAGATTTTTCTGCTCTGAGAGGTTTCCCCTGGGGAAGGGAATAGACTGTTTGCTCAGTTACCTTGTTCCCACATGGAGGTGTGATGGTTTGGGGTTCTTGCCTCATGTAATGGGCGTATGAGTGTTAGGAATCTGTGATTAATACATTAGGAACAGTTGAGAGCTGGGAACCCTCATTGTATCAATCAGGTCTTTAAATCAGTCTCTGGTTATTTAGTAATTCTTGGTGAGGATGAAAAAAAATCAACCATTTTCTGAGGAAATGAGTAAATAAGTATAGTTTTTCACTTAGATGTTGGAGATGAAATTAGTGATTCTGGTTTTCCGGATTAAGACTACCTCAGGATTTTTGAAGCCCCTAAGCATGCTTAGAGTTCATTATTCTAAAAATCAATTCTTGTCTGCAGACCTCTGGATCTTTAAGTGTCTCAGACACGCCCTGACGCTGTGGGTGCCTAGGCCCACTTGGTGACGTGCATCAGTGATGACACTGTGCTGGGAGAAATCCCGTTAGTGCCGGGCCTCTTGAATGTCAATGAATGGACACAGCAGAGTGATCGAGTGCAGTTCCACAAGTGCTTCAGTGCTACATGCAGACCACAAAAAGTGTTTTGTTCATCAGTAAGAATTAGCACTTCAAAAAACAATAGAAACTGAAACTGGCTATATACCCTCAATGATAAGGGAATTCTTAATAATTTAGTGATGTTAGGAGAGTTTGTTATAACAGTTTATTTTAAAAATTAATAGAAAATTATTATTGTGGAAGTTGAGTTTTCCATAAATACTTGCAGACTTTGGAAGAAGCCAGCATATAATGGGCTGATAAAATTATGACATTTATGTAACCATTTAGGATTTGGCTTAGTGATGACTGAATAAAGCTAAGGTAAGGAGATAAGAATTGAGAAACTTCTAGGAGAAAAACAAGCCACATTCCCGATTTGGGTAGTCACATTTCTTATAATTTGTTTTTGATCTTCAACTTCATCCTATCTTTTGACCTATAGAAGTGGAGAATATTGTTTTAACTTTTCTAAGATTCTTCATCCATTCCTTAAATAATTTAAGGGTAGGTCTCTCCTCTAAGGGGAGAGAAAAGTATGTTTTGAATGTCTTATTAACAGAGACAGTTTATAAGATTATAGTCAGTCACCTTGAGATTCCAATTGGAAATTAGATTTTTGTTTTTAAAGGAGATATTCATGTATTTGACAATCTTTTTTAAGGCCATGAATATTAAAATAGAACCAGAAGATACAACAGAAGCTAAAACTCATAACCTGAGACGTCGAATGGGTTGTCCAACTCCAAAATGTGAAAATGGTAAGAAAGTTTATATCTGAATAGGAAAAAAGAGTAAGTAAACACAATTACTCATTTATTAATTAAGCAAAAACATTGGACCAACTATTACATACTAGTCATTGGGTTGGGCTTTGAGAAATAAAATCTTAATATATTAATGTCCTTGTTTTCATTGTTAAGTGACCAATAGGGGTGATAAACAGATGAATATATATACATACTAGAAATGTGATGAGTTTCAACTGTGAGATCCTAGTTGCTACTTTGAAATTTGGTTGAAAGCATACATTGAAAAGAAGCAATTTGTGAAAAGCATAGGTGCCTTTGAATTTCAGATGAATCTATTTCAGATGTGTTCTAAATCTGAATTTTAGTTGATAAGCAACAGTGCTTGATATGAGGCTTTAAGAGGGAGGTTTGGAACTCTTAAGAGAAATCCTATTAGGATATAGGCACATACAAAAGAAGAAGTTATTAAAATTGGTCCTCTTAGTGACTGTTAAGTTAGTGGAAAGGTAACACAATGAAGTGGAAAGTATTTGTATTATTAAAAATACAGATTTGAATCTGTGTCTTGGCTCAATTATTAAGTTGTATGACCTTAGAGATATTTTTTGACTTTTTTTAATTCAGTTTTCTTATCTTTGAAATGAATTTGTTGCAAGGGGTTAAATAACTTACAAAAAGCATTTATCACAATGCCTACCACAGGATAGTTCGTTAATTGATAGCTGATATTTCAGCCAAAATTCTCAGTCTTCGGAAGCAGGAGGCTGGAGAGGTAAGTAATTTTAGATCATGGAGGGATAAGCTATAGTGGAGTAGGTACCGTTGGCCAGTTGTCAGTCTTTCACAGCCAAGTTCAGAAGGAACTTGCTTTCATCAGTGTTATGTTTTTATGTTATGTCTTGGTGTAAGAAGACTCTATCTTCAGCTCCTTTTCTAAAAGCATACAGCTTGAGCAACCTCTCTGAAAGCTGACATTTAAATGGTGTCAGAGCAATTATTATAAAGCAATCAGCACTGAGTCCTTGAACATAGTGACACTGGGTGCTTTTGCTGCTAAAGTGAAAAGAAATTTGAAAATTATGTTTATGCCCATTATGTGCTTTGGGAGGGAGGTGATAAGGGAGGAAGCTGAGAAAAAGATAGTACAGAAAGAGCTCATTTGTACTGATTCTTACAGAGAAAGAAATGAAAAACATCAAGCAAGAACCCATTGAGAAGAAAGAGTATATAGAAAATGAGAAGGAGAAACCCAAGAGTCGATCTAAAAAAACCACCAATGCTGTGAGTTGACATTTTCTAAGCACTTTTACACACACACCCCTAGTTTATACTTCTTTGTCTTGCTTAGGACTGCTAGATTAGGGTCTCACAATGTTAAGACCTTTTCAAGTCCCCTTACAGTATCCGTTTGTAAATGAGGAAATACATGAGTGCATTATGAACATATCAGTAACATCTGGGGGCATTAGCAGCCATTTTTCTGGAGCACAGTTTATCACTGAATAATGGTGAGCTAGATCCTATATAGAATTGTTCATAAATCACTAGCCCACCTCTGTATGAACTGAAAGCTAGATCAGAAATCACGCTGATGTTTTCCAACTTTCTGGCAAGGAAGGAACAGGAAGGAAGAGCGAGAAGGAAAGGAAGGAAAGGGTAAAAAGAAAAGGTGTGAGTGAGGGAGAAGTAGGTGAGGACCTGGCTGGACCATGTGGAGCTGGAGGACTGGGGAGTTCCTTACTCAGATGGAGATTTACTAGTAATGCTAGAGAGGATCTGCTTGCTTTTCTCCTCTGTCCCCTTTTGAGCTTGACAGCAGTACCTGTTATCTTGGAATTTGAAATTATTAAATGTTCTCTTCGTAGAAAATAAATATCCCCATTGCCAAAATGTAGTCAGAAAACTGGCAGAACCCAGGTTTTTATTTGCTACAAAAAAAAACTGAACAAGTGAGATTCTCTGTCTAGTTGAATTCTTAGCTTCCTGTTATTGGGTAATACATTAGATTGCTGGAGCCATAACTAAGTACCACAGACTGAGTGGCTTAAACAACAAATAGTTTAAGTTCTGATGGTTAGAAGTCTGAAATCAAAGTGTCCTCGGAGTTGGTTTTTTTCCTGAGGTCTCTCTGCTTGGTTTGCAGGTAGCCAGACTCTCTGTGTGTCTTCATATATGACTTCCCTCTGTACATGTCTGTGTCCTAACCTCCTTCTCTCACAAGAACACTGGTCTTACTGGATTCGGGCCCACTCACATGACCTCATTTTACCTTAATTACCTCTTTAAAGACCTGTCTCCAAAACCACTCACATTAGGAGGTACAGGGGGTTAGGACTTTAGGAAATGAATTTGGAGGGAACACAATTCAGCCCATAACAAGTAGTAACTATGTATTTTTATCACGTATTTGGGGAACTTTGATTAAGATATAAAGTGGTAATTCAATGTGGTTAATTAAACTGTTTTCTTTCCTTTTAGACATAGCAAAATTGAATTTTTCCTTTAAAAGTTCTGTTTTTGGTTAGGCTGATAATTATTACCTAACATGTTATTTTTCTAGAAGGCTATCTTTCTCTAAGCAATGGAAGCTGTATATATCTATCTATCTATATATATATATTTTTTTTTAATGTGTCAACTAACTTTATTATGGTAATCATTTGCAACATATAGATGTGTCAAGTCGTCATTTTGCACATCTTCAACATACACAGTGTTGTCAGTTACATCTCAAGGAAACTCGGAGAGAAAACTTGTATGGTATCTTTTGAATTCTTTAAATAATCCAAATTGGCATAATTAACACAACTACCATGCTATATATATAGATATACATAAATATGCTCATATATATATACACAGACACATATATCCATGTTGAAAAATAAATACATATGCTTATTTATTGTATGATTGGTGATTGTTTGTTATAAGCCAGACATTCAATTAGATACTGACTGAAGGAATGATTCAACACACAGGCAAAATGTGATTCTGACCTGAGCTACTCATTTTTTTTTTCTTGGAAGTTTTTAAAGTAAACCAATAATTATGATATTAAGTAATTAGTGTATAATAATCCAATACAAAAGAAGAACCCACATACGTAAAAGCAGGGTTATACAGAAAAACAAATGATTTGTTCATTTAACAATATAATAAAATTATCCTTTATAAATTTTTGTCAGATGGCTGAACTAAGGTTGTCTTTACGCTTAATGTGTTCTTTCATTGAAAACTGTATATTTAAGTAACTAACTTTAAAACACAAACTTGAGAAAGCTTGGAGATTACATTTCAGAGCTGGGAATGGAGTAAGGTATTATGAAATACATCATGGAAGGTGGAAAATATTATTGAAAAATATCTCTTCTGGAGGGTGAGACATTTTCATTTGAAGCAGAGATTAGATTATGCCTCAGGTCTGTTCATTCTTAGAATTTCATAAAATCAAATAGTAGCTGATGTCCCTTTGTTCTGTGTCCATTCTCACTGTTACAGGTGGACCTGTATGTCTGCCTCTTATGTGGCAGTGGTAACGATGAAGACCGGCTTCTCTTGTGTGATGGTTGTGATGACAGTTACCATACTTTTTGCTTGATCCCACCCCTCCATGATGTTCCCAAGGGAGACTGGCGTTGTCCTAAGTGTTTGGCTCAGGTAATTAACAGCTGAGGTGGCATTAGAAAATTTCCTTCAGGATATTTTTTTTACCTTTGGGTTTTAGACTTGGCAGTTGAAAAATGAGTCATGTGAAAAAAACTGAGCTGGACCTGAAAAGGAAAGGAGGTCTTGGAAGTCCGAGTCCCACAGCTGTGTAGGGAGCTGACAGGCAGGAAAAATGTCAATAACTACTTTCAAACAAACTCATTTAAAAGATCATTGTGTGCTCTTTGCTGAAATTCTTAAAAGACTAGAGGTATGATGTCACAATCCATAGATAATCAAGTAGTTAGTATTTTGATGTATATTCATCCAGAATTTTTTCTATTTTAAATGGAATTATGCTAAGTAATTTTAGTAATTTGCTTTTTTCATATATATCTAAGTGAAATATAAGTGAATATATATGTATATAAATAAAATGTGCTTTCTTTCTTGCTTTTCTTCTTATCTTGCTTTCTTTTTTCTTTTTTGGCAGGAGTGTAGTAAGCCACAAGAAGCATTTGGCTTTGAACAAGCAGCCAGGGACTATACACTCCGTACTTTTGGGGAAATGGCAGATGCATTCAAATCTGATTACTTCAACATGCCAGTCCATGTATGTACATACTGCTTTGATTTAGGATTTTAATAACTATTGGAGAAAAGTGTAGCTGAAGACAAATTTGAATTGGTGCTTATCTCTGATAGTTATTAGGCACAGTGAAACCTTTAATTTACTTAGTGGTATTAAAATCCTACAGTACTTTAAAATACATTCTAATTTTTCATTTGATTTATCTAAAATAGGGTTTTCTGCATGAATTGCACAGCGACAGTTAACAGAATACCAGTAAAGGAAATCACCCATAATCTTTTCAACTCAACAAATGTAATTTAAAGAAAACTTTACAAAATTTATTGAATGACTTCTATCTGCCAGTCAGTGTGTCATGCACTAGGGACACATTTATATATTGTATTAGCATAACTTAATGTTGTAAACTTAAGGATGAGTCCATTGTAAATTCTCCTTTTTTCACTTAGAAGCATAAGTGTGTTTCATTCAGCATTTAAGATCCCATCAAATGAGCACACCAAAATTAAATGGTTTTCTGCCATAATTCTGGATACTCATGCTGTGTTTTCCCCCCACTGCTAACAAAGTGCTACAGTAAACACTTTATGCATGTAGGTCTGTTTAGTTGGATTATTTTTGGGGTGTGATTACTGATAGCAGGTGAATGTATTTATCCTTTTTTCCCACCCTAATAGCTGTATTGTTTATGGGAGCCCAGCAGTGTATGAGTGGACATGTTTTTTGCTTACATCATGAGCACTAGCTGTTAAGTCCCTTAAAAAATTTGCTTATTTAGTGCGCTTATAAATTCAAATTACACTCCATTGGAATTTTAAGTTCTCTAACCCCTCGTGCATTGTGTATTTCCCTATATGTCTGCTTAGTCAGTCACAGTGACTTGTAGTTGACTCTTCTGTCTGTAGCGGGCTTTTTGTTTTACTTAAAAAATGAGGACTTTGAGGGATAGGCATTTAAGTTACCTGCCTCTGGACTCTAATCAGGTTAACACCAGATCCTAGACACTCGGTCCAGTGGCTCTTCCCACTTGTGTATGGTGCTGTGAAGTACTTGCTCTGAGAAGGTGTTGGCACTGCACCTGCCTTTTTCTTCTTGGTTGATTGCATTGCTCTCGGGGAAAAGAATGAAAGAATGGATTTAGGTAATGTGTTTGAATCCATCTCAAAGGGGAAAGCATCCTTGAAAGATAGCTAACTATTGTTACTATATAAGCGTTAACCAAGTGTGTATTGTATTTCTCAAAACAGAAAAAAGTTCTTAAATGTGGGCATTCTGCTTTCTTGACTCCCTTTTATAATAGTGCCAGGTTGGTGATAGAGGAACATGAATTCTTAATCAATTCTTACTCTTGAGGTGCAAAATTCCTTTTAGAAAACAATGTTCATATTTGAACTGTCTGGGGTCAATTGTAGAACATTATGGGTACAGTTTTTCTTTAGAGTGCTATCTGTGATTTCTGCCACTTAGCTTATTAGATATAGGTGTGCAGTTTGTGAGTATCTGAGAAAATCCAATGTTTTTCTCTTTTTCCTTATTTTGTATCCAGATGGTTCCCACAGAATTGGTTGAGAAAGAGTTTTGGCGGCTGGTAAGCACGATTGAAGAGGATGTGACAGTGGAATATGGAGCTGATATCGCCTCAAAGGAGTTTGGCAGTGGCTTCCCTGTTCGAGATGGGAAAATCAAACTTTCGCCCGAGGAAGAGGTAGGCTCTAGCTTTAGTCACTTATATCTTGAGGGTGAGATAGTTCCCATATCCTTGACCTAACCGACAATAATGGATTAATAGTAGCCTTAATGCAAGAAATATATGTAGCTTTGGAACTTAATTAAAACTAGTTGGTTGGCTTGGAGTAATTTGTATGATTACTTTCAGCAAATCCTTAATTATCAGATTTTTAATGATTTCAAGAAAAGTAGAAAGAAGTCACAGAAGAATTCTAGTCCCAACTGTGTCACTACATTGTGGTGAAAAGGGAAAAATACTTACCTTCCTTTTTATCTCCTCAGATTCTATAAACTTTGATTTCTCCTTCTGAAGAAAAACTGAGGGATTAGGACCATACCTATTCATCTTTAAACTTTAATGTTTATGAGTCTATTATAATTTTCCACACTAGCAACTCATAGGAGGGTTTCTATTCTTATCCTAGTAGGAAGTTAGAGGTTTTTTTAGTACCTTCTTTGAAATCTTGTATCAGAAAAGTACATAATCATATGTCTACAGCTTAATAAATTAAAAAAAAGTATTGACACCCATGTAACGAGCACCAGAACAAGAAATAGGACACAGCTATATGTAAGAGAATGAAACTGGATTACTGTCTGACTCCATACATAAAAGTAAACTCTAAATGGACCAAAGACCTGAATGAATGTAAGTCATGAAACCATAAAACTCTTAGAAGAAAACATAGGCAAAACTCTCTTGAATATAAACATGAGCAACTTTTTCATGAACATACCCCCTCAGGCAAGGGAAACAAAAGCAAAAATAAACAAGTGGGACTACATCATGCTAAAAAGCTTCTGTACCATCAGTAGAAAAAAAAGGCATCCTACATTATGGGAGAATATATTCCTAAATGACATATCCAATTAAGGGGTTAGCATCCGGAATATATAAAGAGCTTACATGCCTCAACACCCAAAAAGTAAATAACCTGATTAAAAAATGGGCAGAGGATATGAACAGACACTTCTCCAAAGAAGAAATTCAGATGGCCAACAGGCACATGAAAAGATGCTCCACATCGCTAATTATCAGGGAAATGCAAATTAAAGCCACAGTGCGATATCTCCTCACACCAGTTAGGATGGCCAACATCCAAAACACAAGCAACAACAAATACTGGTGAGGATCTGGAGAAAGGGATTCCCTCCTACACTGTTGGTGGGCATGTAAGTTAGTTCAACCATTGTGGAAAGCAGTATGGAGGTTCCTCAAAAAACTCTAAATAGAAATACCATTTGACCCAGGAATTCCACTCCTAGGAATTTATCCTAAGAAAACAAGATCCCAAATTTGAAAAGACATATGCACCCTATGCTTATTGCAGCACTATTTACAATAGCCAAGACATGGAAGCAACCTAAGTGTCCATCAGTAGATGACTAGATAAAGAAGATGTGGTACATATACACAGTGGAATATTATTCAGCCATAAGAAGAAAACAAATTCTACCATTTGCAACAACGTGAATGGAGCTAGAGGGTATTATGCTCAGTGAAATAAGCCAGGTGGAGAAAGACAAGTACCAAATGATTTCACTCATCTGTGAATTATAACAATAAAGCAAAAACTAAAGGAATAAAACAGCAGCAGACTCACAGAACCCAAGAATGGACTAGTGGTTACCAAGCGGAAAAGGGGTTGGGGAGGGTGGGTGGGGAGGGAGGGATAAAAGGATTAAGGGGTATTATGATCAGCACATATAATATGGGAGGGTACAGGGAAGGCAGTATAGTGCAGAGAAGACAAGTAGTGACTCTAAAGCATCTTACTACGCTGATGGACAGTGACTGTGGTGGGGACTTGATAGTGGGGGGAATGTAGTAACTGCAGTGTTGCTCATATGAAGCCTGAGCATAAGATTATAAATCAATGATGCCTTAAAAAAAAAAAAACTCAAAAAAGAAAGAAATAGGACATCACCAGTAAGCAGTACTCATTTTTTGTCCTCATTCCTTCGCTACCTTCCCAGTCTCAGGACAACCACTACCCATACTTTTGTACCCTATGAAGACAACCATTATCCTGACTTGTAACACCATAGATGAGTTTGTCTGCTTTTGAAGTTTATGTATGTATATAAACAGACTCGACTCATACTGTGTATACTCCTCTATAGCCCCCCACCCCACCCTACACACAAAAGGGGGAAGATACAAAAGAACATGCTACATGAGTCCACTTATATAATACTCAAAACTGGGCAAAAATACTGTATTGGCACCAAAGAGGTCAGCATACTGGCCTCTCTTCCCTCTCTCTCCCTCCCCAAACTTTATATTTTGAAGGGGAAATTATTTTAAGTCTTTTAGGAAACACTTGAGTTCTAGAATGTCAGCATAATATAGCTAAACCTTTATACTTGGTCTCCTTATTTTTAGGAGTATCTTGATAGTGGCTGGAATTTGAACAATATGCCAGTGATGGAGCAGTCTGTCCTTGCTCACATTACTGCTGACATATGTGGCATGAAACTTCCTTGGTTGTATGTGGGAATGTGCTTTTCTTCATTCTGTTGGCATATTGAAGATCACTGGAGCTATTCAATTAACTACCTGCACTGGTAAGAAGTCCCAGATAACCTGTGAATAGTATGCAGGCTGAGCTGGAAGGCTTTCCCTTCATTTCAGATATGTCTCAACTCTTAACTATGGTACATCTCTTAACTGTCTGAAGAATAATGTGTTTTCTTTTCCTTAAGACTTTTCACTACTTTTGGAACAGACATCCTAACAAGACAATGGTTCTTAAGGAAGTCCGTGACTTCTGAAATCACACATACACAACTTTTCAAGTAAAGCATGTTTCTGGGGATAGGGTGGGCAGTTTTTATCCAATTGCTGAAGAAGTCTTCCCTTATGGGAAGATTAACAAGCACTGGCCATTGCTTTTACAGTGGAAAATCCCACTCAGTGGAGCGGTGGCCAAGATGTTCCTAGAGGAGCGGAGTTAGGTACCATGGTGTCCTCAGTCCCTTGGCACTACCAGCTTTGGGTTGTGCTGAATTCCAGCATCGTTACACACAGATCGGGCGTCAGCTTCATGTGTGTGTGTGTGTGGTGGGGGCAGATACTTAGATTTTTTAACGTTTTTAACTCTTCAAAGCCATTTCTCTTTCACATCTGTTCCCCCCACTTCCTTGCTTTTCTAAGTACAAAAAATACTTGAAGATCCTGTAACTCTCTGAAGTCCCTACACAAGGAATTTGTGGAGGTACCTCAAGTAGGGAGGGAGTTGGCATATACATGTAGAGCATCAGTTCTGCTTCCCCCAGGCAGTTGTTCCCAACTATAAGATGAAGATGATATTTACCATACCTCACAGGGATGTTACATACTAATTAGTTGACAGTTTAAAGTGCTTTTAAGAGTAAGAAAGAGCTACTAATGGCCTTAGAATTGCTAATGGCTTTAACAGTGTTTGATTTAATTTTGTCTGTGAGAATGGACTGGACGAGGAAGATGAAGAGTTGTCAACCATTATCAATTGCTGTAGGAAATTATGGAAACCTCATGACCTGTAGCCAACATACCTTATGTTCTTAGAAATTCTAGATGTCTATGTTTTCTAAAGGACCAGTGGAAGGGAGGAGAGGTACCTCAGATGGAAAGTCTCATGTTTATACTTGATGGGGGGAATGTATCATGCATGTTCAGATCACATTTCTAACTATACTTCTTCAGTTTGCATATTCCTTTTGTAGCCTAGTCCTACAAAGCAGGGTCTGAGAAATGTGAACTGGATAACCATTCTGTTTGTGTTGGTGTGTCACGTTATGGGGAAGGGGAGATGTTTTGTTTTGTTTGATTTGTTTTTGTGATTGAAGAAACTACTGAAATTTCATGTTTATGTATTTTTGCAGTGGATTTATTTTTACCATCTGTTCCCAGGGGTGAACCCAAAACCTGGTACGGAGTCCCTGGGTATGCCGCTGAGCAGCTGGAAAACGTCATGAAAAGGCTGGCACCAGAGCTCTTTGTGTCCCAGCCAGATCTTCTCCATCAGCTGGTCACCATCATGAACCCTAATACTCTGATGGCTCACGAAGTGCCTGTATGTTGGGGATCTAGCCTCCTGCCACTCAGCTTAATTCGCCACTTCTCTTTTTACCTGTTACTCAGTTTTTTATAAGTTGATTTGGCTGTGTTTTCAATAGCATAACTTGATTGTAGAAACAGCTGATTGGTGTAATTTGTTAACTGTATTGCATTAAACCAGTGGGACTGGATCCTCAGACACCATAAAGCTAATTTGCTGCAGTTCATAACTAGATTGCTAAGCAACCTGATTTGCAAATAATAAGTGCAATGCTTGCTTGCTTTTTCAGTGTCCATTCAGTTGTTTATAGTGTATGTACAGTTTAAGCAACCATCACCACTAATCCTTTCTGAACTATGATTTTTAACTTCAGTTCTTCAATACAACATAACAGAAGCCCTAAAAAAGAATATGTTATTTGTCAGTATAAATTACTTTACTATGAAAATGGCAAGGTATAATTAGATTGACATTTTAGTGGCAGAATCTTTCATACCATGTCCCTACTTTAAAAAATAATTTATTGAATCTAGATGGTCTTAATTTTGAATGATGAACTAAAATGACAGTTTTGGTAGATCTTAGTTACATTACACACCCAACCCCTAGTCATTAAACTTATTTTAAGAGAAATATTTTTTCAAGATCTTGAGCTTAGATTTCAGGTTTCCCGCTCTAGCCTGAAAAGTGCTACTGGTGGTATTTCCTCTGAGATTGCTGTGCAAAATGACACTTATTTGTGTACTGACTTTCCTTTGGAGAATACTCAGAAGATTTTTTTTAAATTAAAGTGTCTTTGATATACAGTCTTATGATGGTTTCACATAAACAACACAGTGGTTTCAGCATTCACCCATATCATCAAGTCCTCACCCCTCTATTGCAGTAACTGTCTGTCAGCCTAGTAAGATGTTATCAAGTCATTATTTGTCTCTCAGAAGGTAACTTGGGAGGCCAGATCAAGATGTATGAAGTGGAAGAGGCCATCTGGTTAGCTAAATCAAGCATAAATGATAGGTTCACAGTGTTAGAATAAATTCTTGATCTGAAGTTTATGCTTTTGGGTTCATAGGTTAGTAAGTGGGAGCAGTTGGAAAGGACTTTCCATTGAGGGAATCATACATTTAAGTTATTCATGGAGCATAACTTCGGAAATAATGACCAATAACTACTTGAATACCACTATCTCCACATTGTTGGTATTTTCCACAGTGATTTTTTACTTTCCCCTTGTATTGATTGATCCTTCCAGTTTGTTAGGAATAGCTTGTCCTAAACGAGACCTCTGGCCTTTAATAACTGAGTAAATTTATAATTTAATTAATTAGTTGAGTTCTTTAATAATTGAGTAAACCATGTGAGGCTAGTTTCTGGAACTATACAGGTAGGTGAACTCATGCATTCAGGGGCTCACATTTATCTGTCTTTAAGGGATAGTTGTTTATACAGATAATGGAAGGGTGATGTGGTTTGACAGTAGTGTTAAGTAGGAAGCCGACCCATTAACTCTGGAGAATCAGAAAGGTCTAATGACATTTGAACCAGGCTTTGGAGCTCTTGATAAGGAATATGTTTGGCAAGAAGTTATGGGGAGGGGGTAGTCCCACTAGAAAAGACTGTGCTCACGTGGTAGGTAGTGCTCTTCACCTTTGGCCTGTGTCAGGACTCCGCAGGGCATGTTACAGCACACATGGTTGAGCCTCGCCTCCAGATTTCTTGTTCTGTTGGTCTGGTTGGTGCTTGACTTTGGATTTCTGAGAAGTTCCCAGTTGGAGTTGATGCTTGTGGTGTGGGAACTGTATTTTGGAGAACCACCAATGGAAAGATGTATATTGAAAAGACATCTATTAGTATTATTATATAACAGTAAGTTCAGTATGAGGATTTGTGTACCTAGAGCAGTTAAAGGTGTTTTTTTGGGTGAGAATGGTGAGAAAGGGGAGTTGTTGATGGGAGCTTAAGTTTGAGAGCCAAATCAAGAAGAGCTCTATATGGGATAGGATCCTTGAAATAGAGTGGAATTTCTTTAATCGGTGGTAGGAGATCCTATTTTGATGTAATAATACTGGGTTATTCTTAACTGTAGCTATATCTAGAAAGATAAGTCCTGATCCTGCATGTAGCCAGATTTTTGTGGTAAAAGCAGTCTGTGTTTTGTGCTCTGGTTCTAATCCACTCTGGTAGTCTGGGGCACCCCTCCACCTTGTGGTGGAAATGAGCATCTCTAGGTGGCATCTGCCACAGTTGGTGATTTTGTTGTTTTGTTTTGTTTTTGTGTTCTTGGCTCACTTAATTGTGGGAAAGCTACCCTTTTTGGAGAATAATCTGATAGTCTGTGTCCAGATTTTCTTTTGTGAGAATGTCACTAAACCCCCAAATTCTGTCTCCTTAGGTTTACCGAACGAATCAGTGTGCTGGGGAGTTTGTGATCACATTTCCAAGAGCCTACCACAGTGGTTTTAATCAAGGCTTTAATTTTGCTGAGGCTGTTAACTTCTGCACTGTTGATTGGGTATGTAATTATGATTTAGCCTTTTCAAATGTATTGTTTTTCCTGAAGAAACAGATATATAATGCTTTAAAACTGTAATGTGTATGGTTGCTTAAACCTATTGATGCTCAGATGGCTGGTTGCAAATTGTTTACAGGAAGGGAAGGCACTCGCACCACATTGTGAATCGCACCTTTTCTAACTAACCACACAGCTTGGTTCAGCTGTCATTTTTTTCTATTGTAGCAAGACTTGATGAAGAAACGAGTCTATTGATTTAAATCTTGGCTGAAGCTTAGTTTCTCATTGAAAACTTAAACAGTTCCAGTCTTAAGAGTATACTTTAGAATAGCACTAGTTGAAATTATCCACAACACAACAATAATGACATGTTTCGTTTCAGTTAGTTATAAAGTGGGTTTTTTATATTAATGTTAATACTTTCCATTTGCCTAAAAAGACCTAATGAAGGTGTGTGAGAGATGTTAAATCTGACAAATTATAACCTTGTTTAAGTGCTTTTCTGAATAATAGTGGCACTTGTATCCGTAATTATTTTCTGTTAAGAGGTTTTGGAGCATTACTCTTCTCTGGTGTAGGTTAACCATACCAGTTCACTACAGTTGTTCAGGAAATGGATACATTTATAGTTCCAGTTAGATCTACATTGTTGTTAATATTGATACATTCTTAATACATTGGGCTTTTCAAATAACTTTTTAATTAAGGTATTTAAAATGCCAGCTCTTTGAGATACAGTGATTAGAAAAAAGGCCCAAGACCTCTTAGAGTCTGGCTTTACAGTTGGTACATGCTATGCATTATGACCCAGAACATGATAATAAAGGTTAGAAGTCTTTAGAAATAGGACAAGAGTGAATGTCACATGCTGTTCTGTGTCTTTGGCACAGCTCCCGTTAGGCCGACAGTGTGTGGAGCATTACCGCTTGCTTCACCGTTACTGCGTATTTTCCCATGATGAGATGATTTGCAAGATGGCTTCCAAGGCTGATGTACTGGATGTTGTAGTGGCTTCAACCGTTCAGAAAGACATGGCCATTATGATTGAGGATGAGAAGGCATTACGAGAAGTTGTCCGCAAACTGGTAAGGTTTCTGGAATACCATTGCATTTCATTCGGTATTACTACTTAGTAAAGTTCTTAGGTACTTTAATACCATTTTTTAAAAGTCTTTTTTTTAGTCTGATTTCCTTTAAGACTATTATAGTAGATGTATGTTAATATCTGATTGTGGCCTTTAATTTTCATTTCTCTAATGGCTTAATGATACACTGAACATCTTAGCATGCATGTACCTAGTGGTTACTGGATATATTATCTCTTTGGTGAAGTATTCATTCAGATGTTTTGCTCCACCCTCTTTTTTCCTGGATTGTTATAAGAATTCTTGTTATTCTACATACTAGTCCTTTATCTAAGTGTTGTGCAAATATTTTCTTCCAGTTGGTGGCTTTTCATTCTCTTAGCAGTACCTTTTCAAATAGCAGTTTTTCATTTTGATGAGATCCAGTTTATGTTTTTTCTTTCATGTATCTTTTTGTATGTGTCCTTAAATGTTTGCCTGACCCAAAGTCACAAAGATTTTCTCCTCTATGTAGTAAATTCTCATCTATAATTTCTAGTTTTAGGTTTTACAAGTGAGTCTTTAATCCATCTCAATAATTTTTATTTACAGTGCAAGTTGTGGATTGAAATTACTATTTTTGCGTATGAATAGCCAATTGTTACAGCATCATTTCTTGAAAAGAGTTAGCTTTTTTCCAAAAATTGCCCTGACACCTTTTTTGAAAATCAATTCACTATATATGTATGGGTCTACTGGGCTGTGTTCTCTTCTGTTAAACTATGCATTTATCTTCTGGCTAATAATACTATATAGTCTTGACTACCATAACTTTCTAGTAAGTCTTTAAATAAGGTAGTGTGAGCTCTCAAATTTGTTCTTTTTAAAAAAATTTTTGCCTATATTCCTTTGCCTTTCCATATAAATTTTAGAATTAGCTTATTGATTTCTATTAAAAACTGTTGAGATTTTGATTGGAACTATTTTAAATCTATGGATAGTTTAGAGAAGAACTGATAGCATAACACTATTGAGTCTTCCAATCCATGGACATCATATATGCCCTATTTTATTTAGTTCTTTCTGATTTCTCTCTTTCGGCATTTTGAAGATTGCAGCATATAGCTCTTACACATATTTCCTTGGGTTTGTAATTATGTACTTTGTATTTTTTTGGTACAATTATAAATGATATTTTTTTAAATTTCAATTTTCAATTATTTATTGCTAATATTTACAAACACACCTTTGTATATTGACTTTATATCCTGTAACCTTGCAAAACTCAGTAGTTCTGTTAGCTTTTTTTTAGATCCTTTTGGGATAGTCATATCCATAAATAGAGTCATGTTTTTGTTTTTTTTTTAATGTGCCTCTTTAGACAAGAGTCCTACCTATAATGTTGGTTCCCTGGAGCCTGTTATGGGTCAGCATCAACAGTTTACTCATGTTCCCCTGATATTTAATACTTGGGGAAAGCAATGCCCATAGGGTTTAAGAGCCTTACCAATGTCTTACATCAGTAATGGTAGGTCATTTTTGGAACTTTTAGAACTTATATTTTTGTTCCCAGTTGTGGAAAATTACAGATAAAAATTAAGTGAACTGTATGATTCATTCTCAACTAAAATACAGAGTTGCTCCTTAATCTCATTTTAAACAAAAATTTCAACCATCTCCATGGCAAAGTCTTTTTTTTTTTAGGATAATAAAAACATGGGCTACTTTCCTTTATTTGGGGAGTATCAACTGATCTCACTGAAGAATGACTCTAGAGCTTTATGTTTAACACAGAGTTTTGGTAGGGGGTTTCCTTGCATGTAGTTACATTGCTCTGACTGTAAATATCCTGCCTTGCTTTTTCCGGAGGGGCAAAGTCCTTTTTAATGCCCAATTCCAGATTAAAACAAAATTCATTCATTAGTGTTTTTCTCTACTCTGTCCATATCATTATCAGGAAGTGAAATGGTCAAAAGGTTAAAACACAGAATAAAAATGTAAAGCAAAGGTTTGTAATCTAACTTAATCAAGCTCTGGCATTCTTAAGGTTAGATTTGGAATCCAGTTCCAGATAAAGGAGAAGGGGGTAAAAGTTTGATCTTTCAAAACAAAAGGTATACCCTGGAAGGGCTCTCTAAATGTCATGTGGTACAAACTACAGTTGAAATTTACTGGTTCAAGACCTCATTTTTCTTGACATAGTTAGGAAGCATTTTATTTTGACTTATTTTGACGATGCACACATTGTCTAACTTTTTCAGAGAACAGCGTCCCTTCAGTTAACTTCCCATGTTAAAGGCTACTAGACCACTCAGCGTCTTCCCATCCTCAACAATTCCTGCATGATAGTCTTTTCCACTTGCCCCATCTTCTTTCCTTTTATTTATTTTTGTTCTTTTCTTGGATTATCCAGAAGTAGTACTCTGAAGCCCTATTTAGTATTTCCTCTGAAGTAGAAAGTATATGCTTTTCTTCTTCTCCTATCTATACTCAAAATATGAACCAGGCCAATTTGAAGTAGAATAAACACTAATATAGTTCTATTAACACCTGTTTTCATACTCAGATCAAAATGGCCAAATGTAGGACCTGCCTTGTTCAAAAAGGGGTTCAACCCATGCATTTTAAATTATGCAGTCCTATTATAGTAAGGCTTTTTCTTTCTTTCTTTTTATTTTATTTTATTTAACTACCTGTGTGTGTGTTTGGAGGCTGGTGGATTGTGTCATCCTTTGGAGGCCTCTAACATACACTTCCTTCTAGGGGGTAATTGATTCAGAAAGAATGGATTTTGAGCTGCTGCCAGATGATGAGCGTCAGTGTATAAAATGCAAAACCACATGCTTCATGTCTGCCATCTCCTGTTCTTGTAAACCTGGCCTGCTTGTTTGCCTGCATCATGTGAAGGAATTGTGCTCCTGTTCCCCTTATAAATATAAACTGCGGTGAGTAGAAAGGATGATGTTTTTCTGTGGAAAACACCAAATTCATATTAAAAAGTTCTGTGACATCCCTGTTTCAGGGCTGAAATATTGAGTATAGAATGTCTGATTTTCTCCAAACTCACATACCTCAAAGCTAAGTCTGCTATTCTGTTTTCAGGTACAGGTATACTCTCGATGATCTCTACCCTATGATGAATTCGTTGAAGCTTCGAGCAGAATCTTACAACGAATGGGCCTTGAATGTGAACGAAGCATTGGAGGCAAAGATTAACAAGAAGAAAAGTATGTGGTGTAGAAAGTGATTTGGTGATAGGCAAATTGGGAGTGATGAGAATATAGCGATTATCAACAAATGGGTTACTTGAAACAAGCTGATTTACCTTGACAAGTTCCTCTGTCCATCCAGGTTTACTGAGCATTAATGGAGAAGGTTTTAAAGCCAAGAGTGGATAAGGCAGATGCTCTTCAAGTGAAATCTTGATATATGAATTATGTACAAGTCATGTGTTAACAAAGACCATGTTGTTAGGAAACAGTAACTTTTACACCTCTTTTTCTCAGAAACGAAAGTATTTCACATTTTACATGGAACCTTAGAAACCTTTTTTTAAAGAAACTATATCATAACAATGCCAGTATGTTATTAAATTAGGAGTGTTTGATTTGCTGGTCCATACTCCTTAGTTCTAATCAAACTCTCAGTGTCTTATTATTACCTTTAAAAGTCACTGCTACTCTTTCCATCTCTTTCAATGTACTTTCTTGCTTCCCTTCCCATAGACCAGCAGATAAACTGGCTTCTTTGTCTAGGGAAAGGGTGCAGTATCACTGTCTCCCAGCCCACTAGTTTCCTGCCAACTGCAGAACAAAATGCAGAAGGAAGTGGTTCAAACCACACCGAAAATCTGCATTTGCTTTTTTTTGAAAAATCAGTTGCTTTTTCATATTTTAAACATTTACATTTCAGGTCTAAACATTTCCATATTGAAGAGCAAGGAGCTCTAGGCACTTGTTTAAAACATTCTGTCCTTAGCCAAAAATAAATCCAATTAAACATTGCAAATATTTATATATACGACCTGATCAAATGTCTGTATTTCATGCCACTAGTACTACACATGATGATCATGGCAAAGATGGCCTATTCTTTATTCCTAGGCCTTGTCAGCTTCAAGGCTTTAATTGAAGAATCTGAAATGAAGAAATTCCCAGACAATGATCTTTTGCGTCACCTTCGCTTAGTCACACAGGATGCTGAGAAGTGTGCCTCTGTCGCACAGCAGTTGCTTAATGGCAAAAGGCAAACTAGGTATGTACTGCTTGAGTTTGGACTCTGGTGGCTAAACTTGGAAACCTACTGTGACTGGTTTTTCTTCTGTCCGCAACCTTGTGGAATCTTGGAATCTGGGAATGGCGACTATGTATGTCCTTATAGGGCTTCCTTGGCCTTTGTCTTTATAGATATCGATCTGGTGGAGGAAAAACCCAAAATCAATTGACAGTGAATGAGCTCCGACAGTTTGTGACACAGCTCTATGCTCTTCCATGTGTCCTCAGTCAGACACCGCTGCTAAAGGTAACTATAGAGGGTGTGTGGGCCAGTGCTTGGTAATCCTATATTGTGTAAATAAATGTAGCCGATGTGATTAAGTTATTATTTTTTTGGAGGGGGGTGTTAATTTGTGTATTTGTTTGCAAATGTTTTTAGTAACCCACTGAGTAATATGTGTGTATGAAGAGATTATGACAAACCTAAAAGGAGGGATAAACTTAGAAAAGTTTACCTTGGAAGTGACCACCATCTACTCCTTGCAGTTGATACCAGGTCTCTGTTAACAGTCATTTGTTTTAGTTGTCAGTTGGCTTTTGTATTCTCATTTATATGTATTATTGCTAAAATCAAGCGAGATGGAAGCAGGTCCACACTGACATGTGTTGAAGATTCTAAGTATGAAGGAAGCAGTTACTGAAATCACTGTGTTTTAGGATCTCTTGAATCGTGTAGAAGATTTCCAGCAGCACAGCCAGGAGTTACTCTCTGAGGAAATGCCCGGTGCTGCTGAGCTACAGGACCTGCTAGATGTCAGCTTTGAATTTGATGTGGAACTTCCACAGCTTGCTGAGGTGCGTGTCCGTCTGGAGCAGGCCCGTTGGCTGGAAGAGGTGCAGCAAGCCTGCCTAGATCCTAGCTCCCTCACGTTAGATGATATGAGACGCCTCATAGACCTGGGCGTGGGGCTGGCACCCTACGCGGCAGTGGAGAAAGCTATGGCCCGGCTTCAGGAACTGCTTACAGTGTCAGAGCACTGGGATGACAAAGCCAAGAGTCTTCTCAGGGCCAGGTAAGAAAGCAGAGTCTTGTCTCAGCGCTGGGGAAAGCTGGGGAGTGCACCTGTCCCAGAGCTGAGAGCCGTGGGGCTGGCGTGTGATGAGAGTTCCCAGGCTGCAGCTGTGCCTGGGGCTACTTTGGAACTTGGGCAAAAGAATGTTAATTTTTTTCTCATTCAACTGATTATGAAATGAGTGATTCAGAAGGACATGCCTTTTTAGAGTTGGCTTAATGAAATTTCCCTGGACCTTGATGATACCACCTTTGAGAAAAGAAACGTTTTTTACAAATAAGTGGAACTGTTTAAACGCACAGTTAATAAAAAAGATCCCAAGGAGTCTTAGAGAAATGTTTGAAAGGTAATATGCACTGATCTGTAAAGTGAAGATAGTGCCAATAGTTTTCAGCAGGAACAGGAGTGTACATTTGTGCTGTTGCTCAGTAATTCAGAACACCTTACCTATGTTGGAGAGGTTTGATTGGACTTGGGCTTAATGATCTGAGGGGGAGTATCAGCCCGTCTTTAATCTTGCTTTCTGTCTTGACAGATCTGTATTGGTCTGATTGGCAACATAAACTGCCAAAAGTGTCTAGATTATAGGCAATCTTCTGTAATCCGAAAATGGTGGTTGTAGGAACAGCATACAAAATTTTAGTATTGTGCTTTGGTCATGTTGATATCCTAGAGAATTTCAATTTTCTTAGTGTGACACTATGAGTCTTGATAGTGTATCTAATTTAACACAGAGTAAATTATCCTAAGTTACCTTTTGCAAATAGAAGTTGTGCTTATACCAGTGTAAAATCTGGAATAAAAACTTAAATGCTTCACTGAGTCATTTGCTGTATCTTAGATGCTCTTAAAATCTTATACAGCCGTTTGAAACTAGTTAATTTGGTATCTAGAAGTTTTTGCCAGTTGGAAAAATTTATTTGCGGCACTAAATTTCCTTTGAGATGATTTTCCTAGTTCCTCTGGTAAACCATGAAAAAAACAAGCCATCATAAAAAATGCTAAGTAGCTTTTACGTTTTATATTGTAGACCTCGGCATTCATTGAATAGCCTTGCTACGGCTGTTAAGGAGATCGAGGAGATCCCTGCATATCTGCCCAATGGTGCAGTTCTCAAAGACTCAGTGCAGAGAGCCAGAGACTGGCTTCAGGACGTAGAGGCCCTACAGGTTGGTTTAAAAAAATGTCCTGAGTGTATAAGTGCATCCATAAAGAGCAGTAATTATCTCACTGCATGGATTTAGCATTTTAGGTTGGCTAGATTGCTAATTTTATTTCAGTCTTATTTAGATGTACTTACCCTCCTGTTGTCCTGATCAGTTGACTCAAATGTTTAAAGCTTGGAAAATTCAACCATCTTTTTCTGGGAGCTTGGGAACCTCCCATACAAACTTGAGTACTTGATTGGGAATCAAAGAAAAAGTTAAAAATGAAGTTGTGAGAGAAATATATTACCTAGTCTTTGTGTGATTGACTCTTGTTGGCTTGTTAACAGCTGCAGTTAAGATAATCAACTGCAGATCCAGAGAATCTAGTTGTTTGGCCAAACTAGGCCCCAAGGCCCAGAACTTTCACTAGGCAGTAGCTTAAACAAAGATGCCTCGTCATCCCCACAAAAGAAAGGAAACTCACCACGTTCCAAAGTAACAAGCATCAAGTATTTGTGGCCCTTTGCTAGATGTTATACTTACTGATATGCTAGAAGTTAAAAAGAGAATTAAGTTCATGTAGAATTATTAAGGTACAGATGCAGCGTACTCTCTGGCTTACCTTGTTTTTAGCTGGGTAACTTCATTTGAAAAGTAGTTGGTGGGGGGTCTCTTCCTTTATCTTCCTAATAATCATAACCATCATAAATCATTATGAACTTATTAAGAAAAAGGATCTTTAAATTATTTGATGGACTAGGTTTCGGAAATTTTAATTTATATTCTTGAGTCTAAAGGTCTGTTTTGTTGTAGCCATTAGATTCTAGGAATAAGATATCATCTGGGTTTTCTGAACATTTGTGTAATTTTTTTTTATTTACAATTTATTTTGGTATCGTTAACCTACAATTACATGTGCAATATTATGGTGATTAAACTACCCCCTTCACCAGGTCGCCCCCACCAACCCCATTACAGTCACTG
>JAQQAC010018689.1:4510660-4568010 GCA_029783875.1 Phataginus tricuspis | reverse complement strand
CAGTTTTTTTCTTTGTTCTTATACTCCACATATGAGTGAAATCATTTTTTTGTTCTTATACTCCACATATGAGTGAAATCATTTGATACTTGTCTTTTTCGGCTTGGCTTATTTCACTGAGCATAATACCCTCTAGCTCCATCCTTGTTGTTGCAAATGGTAGGATTTGTTTTCTTCTTATGGCTGAATAATATTCCATTGTGTATATGTACCACATCTTCTTAATCCATTCATCTACTGATGGACACTTAGGTTGCTTCCATTTCTTGGCTATTGTAAATAGTGCTGCAATAAACATAGGGGTGCATCTGTCTTTTTGAAACTGGGCTGCTGCATTCTTAGGGTAAATTCCTAGGAGTGGGATTCCTGGGTCAAATGGTATTTCTATTTTGAGTTTTTTGAGGAGCCTCCATACTTCTTTCCACAATGGTTGAACTAATTTGCATTCCCACGAGCAGTGTAGGAGGGTTCCTTTTTCTCCACATCCTCACCAACATTTGTTGTTGTTTTGTGTTTTGGATGTTGGCAATCCTTACTGGTGTGAGGTGATATCTCATTGTGGTTTTAATTTGCATTTCTCTGATGATTAGCGATGTGGAGCATCTTTTCATGTGCTTGTTGGCCATCTGAATTTCTTCTTTAGAGAAGTGTCTATTCCTGTCCTCTGCCCATTTCTTAATTGGATTATTTGCTTTTTGTTTGTTAAGGTGCGTGAGTTCTTTGTATATTTTGGATGTCAACCCCTTATCAGATACATCGTTTATGAATATATTTTCCCATATTATAGAATATCTTTTTGTTCTACTGATGGTGTCCTTTGCTGTACAGAAGCTTTTTTGAATGCTTTCTTTTAAAATCTTTATTTAATTAATGTAAATTTCTTTATTCTATAATTGACACATACATTATATTAGTTTCAGGTGTGTAACAATGATTTGATATATGTATATACAATAAGTCTAGTTAACATCTGTCACCACATAGAGTTACAAATTTTCTTATGACAGCTTTTAAGATCTACTCTTAGCAACTTTTAAATACACAGCACAATGTTACTGACTGTAGTCATTATGATGTGTCTTACATGCCCCAGGGCCTGTCTGTGTAACTGGAAGTTCATACCTTTTGACCACCTTCACCCATGCCCATTCTCCACCCCTTGCCTCTGGCAGCCACCAATCTGTTTCCTGTATTTGTGGGTTATTTTTTATTTTTGTTTTGTTTTTATATTCCACCTATAAGTGAGATCATACAGTTTTTACTTGTCTTTCTCTGAGTTATTTTACTTAGCATAATGCTCTCAGAGTCCATCCATGTTGTCACAAATGTCATGATTTCCTTCTTTTTTTATGGCTGAATAATATTCTATCACACACATGCGTGCCTGTGCATTTTCTTTATCCATTCATCCATCAATCATTGGACACTTAGGTTGCTCCCATGTCTTGGCTGTTGTAAATAATGCTGCAACAAACATGGTACAGATATCGTTTTAGTTAGTGTTTTCGTTTTCTTTGGACAAATACCCACAAATGGAATTGCTAGATCTTGGGGGTAGTTCTATTTTTAGTTTTTTGAAGAACCCTCACACTTTTCCACAATGGGTACACCAGTTTACATTCCTGCCAGTGCATGAGGGGCCCCTTTTCTCCACATCCTGGCCAACACTTGTTATTTCTTGTCTTTTGTTTTAGTGGCCATTCTGACTGGTGAGAGATGGTATCTCATTGTGGTTTTGGTTTGCATTTCCCTATTGTTAGTGACGTTGAGCATCTTTTTGTGTACCTGTTGGGCATCTGTGTATGTCTTTGGAAAAATGTCTCTTCAGACCCTATGCCCATTTTTTAGTTGGATTCGTTGTTGTTGTTTGCTATTGAGTCATAGTTCTCTATTTTTGATATTACAGATACATGATTTGCCAGTATTTTCTCCTATTCCATAGGTTGCCTTTTCATTTTGTTGATGGTTTCCTTTCCTGTGCAGAAGCTGGTTAGTTGGGTATTGTCCCATTCGGTTGCTTTCAGTGGCACAAAGCATTGCCCATTCTAGAATAGGAATATATGTGCTGCTAGGACTGGACCAACTGTTTATCCTTGGGTCAGGGCACCTTGTTCCCATCCCTTCTGTAGCTGTCTGACCTCTCCTATAACTGACATGAGATTACCTTGATTTATGTATGTATTTTGACAACAGACCTTCTAGGACATACTGGTATATTCAACCAGGTTCTAATTACAATTCTGCTGCTTGAGTATCATTTTGGTATTTTTAAGGGACAGCTCTCCACTGTTATGTGTGTGGTTTGTTTTATAAGGACATCGTATTGAGCTTTGCATGCTCTCTCTTTCATGGAGTCCAGTCTATGCCCACCTAGTCTATGCACCCCTGGCTTAAGAATTCTATACATTACCTGTGATCTCTCATAGAACTCTGAAAGATTAGTCATTTGCTCTTCATTTCTGAACTATAGGAAGGCACCTTGTTACCACATAACCCATATGTACTCCCTGTACAATGTTTTCGATCTACAGAAATAAGTGGGGTTTTTTTAATATACAGAGGTTACCCATTTTACTCCTAGATCTTTTTCTTTCTTCCCTAATCCCTCATTAATGTATTTTCTTCTCTAATGTGAAAAGGCCAGAAGAAAGAGATCATGGAGAGTTCGTTTGGGCCTTAAAACTCAGTCTGCCTCATGTGGTGAATCATAATGATGGATCTGATGTAGGTGGATATGATAGTTGGGGATGGTTTTAACTGACAAATTAACATTTTAAGGCATTGGGAATAGAATTGGAGAAAGCAATATTTCCTGCAGCTTATGGCTTTTGTTCTAGAGTGGAAAGCTGAGTTTTAAAATTCTGTGCTTTTCCCTTATTTATCTAGAAGTACTAGAGGAGGACTTTGGCCCAGCTTTTTGTTGGGGAAACTGGACACTAAACTTGAGGTGGCAGAGGCCAACTCTTTACATAGCTGGTGATTTGAATTTGTCACCTTTTCCTCCATGTGCATAATGAACAAATCTGTGGTGCCTGGACTTGGTTGTATGTTGGATGCCTTGTACGTAGTGGGTGCTTAGTCTGTTCATGAACAAGGTCCACTTATGGACAGCTTGTAAACACCATTCAGAAATGTGTTCAGTATCACTTCAGCTTTTTACTATGAAGTTGATTGTGTTTATGAGTGTTTTCAAGTCATTCATACAGGTTAACTGAGCTCAGCGCTTTCCTGGGACATGGCTCTCATTTCAGTAAAGAGGAAAGACTGCAATAGGCGGATACCTGCCACTTCCTGCCGAAAAGCAAATTGCTTTTGTCTTTGCTGTAATGGTCTTATTTTACAGTGTGTGTGTGAGGAAAGTCTCGTCAAGATTTATTTAATCTTCCCCATGAGGGATCCAGTTTCGTTACCTACAGCTGCTGTGTTCAGCAGCCAGTAAGACACACAGGCCGCTGCTGAGTAGTGGCTGTTCTAGAAGGTCATTCCATCTAAGGTACCTTCTAGAAGAATGCAAAAGCTAACAGAATGAAATTGAATGTAGAACCTCGGAAATCAGTACACACAGAAAGTGAAAAGCCCATATCTTTCAAAAGATAAATATGCGAGGAGAATAATTGCTCACAATTGTTCGCTGTGTGCCCAGCAGGGTGATCTGTCCTGCACCCCCCCATTTCATCATCGTCGTCGTCACAGCCTGGAGAGGCGGGCGCTGTCTGCAGCCCCGTTCCAGATGTGCAGACATTTATCCACAGGAGGCCATGTTGCCCAAGGTCGCTCACACAGCTTAGTAGGGACAGAGCCAGGATTTGAAAGCAGGCAGTCTCATCTGGAGCCCACCAGGACCCCAGCGATTCAGGAGAAAGCTAGGGTTCCATGGCTCTCCCTGACTGTCTGCTCCTTTGCAGATGGCTGCGCTCGGCGAAGCTCGCCTGAGGGAGATGGAAGCCTTGCAGTCCCTCAGACTAGCCAATGAGGGAAAACTGCTGTCACCCGGCCAGGATGTGGAGCTGAAGGTCTGCGTGTGTCAGAGGGCTCCGGCCGCCCCTATGATCCAGTGCGAGCTCTGCAGGGATGCCTTCCACACTGGCTGCGTGGCCACATCCAGCATTGCACAAGGCTCCCGGATATGGCTTTGTCCCCATTGTCGGAGGTCAGAGAAACCTCCACTAGAGAAAATTCTGCCCCTGCTGGCCTCCCTGCAGCGTATCCGAGTTCGCCTTCCCGAGGGAGATGCTCTTCGGTATATGATCGAAAGAACCGTGAACTGGCAACACAGAGCCCAGCGGCTGCTTTCGTCAGGGAACCTCGAACCTGCGCGAGACCAAGGGGGCTCAGGGCTGTTCCGCAGCAGGTGGCAGGTCTCAGCAGGGCAGCTGGCAGACACAGACAAGGTGAGTCTGCACCTCCCCGGCTGGTTATGGGCATCTGCCTGGCTCCGCCCTCTTCCCTGAGCCTGCAGCTCTGGCCTTGCTGGTGGTCGCCGTGCTTGTTCACACCCTGCGTGTGGCTTCCCACCTGAGGGTCACGTGGACCTGCTAGTTTCTTTCCTCTGCTCCTGAGAGTCAGGCGGTGTCTCCCTGGCACTGTTTCTGTAGCGCAGATTTCACCTTTTCATGTGTACACATAAGTTTTCCATTATGTGTATGGCTCCAGATACATTTTTATATATATATATATATATATATGTATGTATGTATGTGTTTAACATTTTTTCCCCTGCTTCCTCTCATGTAAGTCACTGAGTAGAAAGGAAAAGTGCCTCCTGCCTTGTTACTTAATGCCTTTGAGGAAGAGTAGGTTTTGAAATGTCTAAGAACTATGTTGATTCAGAGGAAAGGCTTCGTACCATCTGTGATCTTTCTGCCAGAAGCCAGATTGTTCTGAGCACCCCTGGGATGGGCGGAGTTTTCTGTCCCCTCCCACAGAGGAAGGGTGTGAAGACGTCAGAAAAGTACCGTGGGGACACAGTGGCCACACTTCTTACTGGCAGACCTGGTCTCACCGTGCTTCACTTGATCGCGCCTTGCAGATAGTGTTTTATACATGGAAGGCGTGTGGCAGCCCTGTGTTCAGCAAGTCTGTCGGCGCTGTTTTCCCAGCAGCATTGCTCACTTCGCGTCTCTCTTGCATTTTGGTGGTTCTACAGTATTTCAGGCTTTCTCATTTTTCTTACATATGATGTCTGTGATTAGTGATTACAACTTGCTGAAAGCTCAGATGATGGTTAGCACTTTTAAGCAATAAAGTATTTTTTAAGTTAAGGTATGTACTTTTTTTTTTTAGACAGTATTCTGTTGTACGCTGATGAGCTACAGCGTAGTGTAAACGTAACTTTCACTTGCACTGGGAAACCAAGAACTGTGGCTTGCTTTGTTGCGGTGGTCTGGAGCTGAGCCTGCGCAGTCTTTGAGGTCTGCCCGGATAAGGCCAGCCCAATGACTCCCAGTCTAGCACAGATTTCTCTAGCAGAGGTAACAACTCCTTGTGTGATATGAACATAGACATTTGAATTATATGAGGTAAATGTTCAGTAGATCAGAGCTAAGGACAAAAATTGGTATGTGTCATATTTGTTTCCTTGTTTTTAAATTTATCTGCAAGCTTCTGAAATACAGTGCCTGTCACTTAGCAGACATGCCCAGTTACATTTTTATTGCACAGGTGAACTGTGGCTGTTGGGGCACCTGTAGTGGAGACCTTTGTGTCCTGTGTGCTAGGAGCTCACTTCTGCAGTAAAGAGGCAGGACACAGCTGCTACTTACATGCTCACTGTGCTCAGAGGAGCACTTCTCCAAGCTCCTTTAGTAAAGCCTGGGCAGGCTGTAGGGAGACATATGAGTGAGAGCTGGTCGTTGCCCAGTTGCTGTATTCAGAGGGGGACATGTCTGTGCTCATTTTGTTTTAATCTTCATAGGGAGAGTCAGGTCGATGCTAAAAGGTTATCTGATGTTACGTGGAGAAAATAACTTGTTCCCTGCTGGTGCTCTTCACCTCTCTGAAGTCAGTCCAAGTAAAGCCAGGGAGAATGCAGGCGTGCTGGGTGTGTGCTGGTTTGGTTGGACCTAAGATGCCAGGAGACTTCTTTCAGTTTGGGAGAATCAAGTTTTTCTCTTTCCTGGTTGTCTGCCTGATAACCCAAGCTACTCTCATTGGACTGGTAGAAGTAGTTTTAATACTGAGAAAGCCTTACTATGAAATATTCTGCTTCCATTAGGCATCTCAGCCTCCTGGCACACCACCCTTTTCCCTGCCTGATGATTGGGACAGCAGAACCTCGTATTTATACTCTCCCTTCTCTACTGGATGGAGTTGTGTCCCCCTCCATGGTTTGTATTTTATTATTATTTTGAAGGCTGGGTAGTGACAATATATAGATTATCAGGTATCATAAAAAAAGATTTTATCCTCAATTGTAGGATATGGGTTACTGTGTATTTACAAGGTAGGAGAAGGGTCATATTTGAAGGTTTATAAATGCAAAGGAAACCAAGAAAGGCTTTATATACATTGTTTTCAGGGATGGAAAGGTTAATCCCATGCCCAGTGGTGATTAAATACCAGTCATTTCGATCAGATGCTAAGTTGTGAGCTCTCTTGTTACTTGGTCACTTAGGAGCCTTGTGGATCTTAGAGATGCTCTACACCTGAAACCTGCCGCTTTTTTCCTATACTTGGCTACAAATGACTGCCCTGTGAGTCTAAAGCTGCATCCAAAGTCATGATCCTTAGTCACCATCACGGTGTGTCTAGTAATGGAGTCGGAGCCTGAGCCACTTGGGTTGCACATGCCCTGGGCTAGTCTGTGCTTTCTGTTGAAGCTGTCAGGGCAGAGGTACTGTGTCATCTGCATTAGCAGGAAGTGAGGAGGGGATTCAGTGCAGAATTAATACTCCCCAGTAATGGGAAGACTTAGGTCTAGTTTGGGTTCTGCTACATCATGGCTTTCGGCACATCGAGTGGCTCTACCTCCAGTGGGCTGCCGGTTACAAAGGGGCAGTGGCAGTGGTCTGAGGGGCGGTCCTTCATGTGCTTGTCTCCCAGGCCTGCGTGTCATTGTTGTGACTGGTCTGCTCTTTAACAGGTGTTAGTCCAGAAGTGAGTGAGCTGTTGATGGAAGCCCAGTTGCTCCAGGTATCCCTTCCTGAAATTCAGGAACTTTACCAGACTTTGCTTGCAAAGCCAAGCCCTGCTCAGCAGGCTGACCGAAGCTCACCAGTTCGGCCCAGCAGTGAGGTGAGCCTGTGGCTGCTGGGGTCCGAGTGTGGGGCAGGGACTGTGTTTCAGTGTCACTCTCTCTAAAGAGCTCAATGAATGAGTTGCTATATTTGATCCAGAAAAGGATGCCGATTGTCTACTTTATAGCCCCATTCTTCTGCTGCTGGTGAGCAGATAGGAGCTCATAGCCTGGAGTTTGGTTTTATTTCTTAAGTCACAGTGTGAAATTTTTTTTCCTTTATTTTTAACAAACTGCTTCTCATTATTTCCCTGTGATGATAGCTAGAAGCAGGATTCTTTTCCTTCTGTAAGGGAATTACATAAGTGAAGATACAATTATAACTGGGAAGGCCTTTGGGGATAAAGCCTTCAAAAGTCAGAGATGTTCTTGAGGTTAACATTTAACAAATGCTGTAATTCCTCTAAACCTAACAAAACAGCTGGTGTGAGCACTGGGTGATCAGGCTGAGGATGCCCATTTTGAGTGCTGACTTACCAAGGTAGATGCCATACAGCGCCCTGTGTCCTGTTCCTGAGAGTGTGATTAGAAACGCTGCCACTTCCTCCTGTTAGTGAACTAACTGGCCTGTCCGTTTAAGGCCCCTGAAATGTAGTCAGCATAGGGAGAAGACTCTCACTAAAGACAGCACAAGGCCAGTTAGCTGGCATTTATAATTTTATTTTTCATTATGGTACCATACCATGTACCAATCAGTTTCCGATATTCCCACCTGTGAGATAGCCTCCTATACACCCACCTCGCTCCTGTAAGGGATGGGGTTGTATGTCCTTAAGGAAGGAATTAGCATGTTCCCTAGATAGAAACTACACAACAGTCAGTCATGTACTCATGTATTTGGCCAAAAGAAGGATGTAGGCATCTTCTATCTCCTGGTGCTCGTTGGCCAGTTGGAAAAGTAAAGGTGTCTTTAATGTTTCCCTTCTTCAGTATTCCATTGAGAGCACTAACAGTTGTCAGCTGAACAGGCCGTCCTGTAGGACGGGAAGGGAGGTGGTGGTGGCCAGGAGGCAGTGTTTTCTAGTGTTGATTGGGGATCATCTGGTTCCTTGTACAGCTGACACTTTGCTAGTTTTAGTAATAGACAAACTATAGGCTAAACTGGAGTTTGCCTGTCTTCCACCCAGAGTGATTGTTGCCGTGGCAAGCGAGATGGAATCAACAGCCTTGAGAGAAAACTGAAGAGACGCCTGGAAAGAGAAGGCCTCTCCAGTGAGCGGTGGGATCGAGTCAAAAAAATGCGGACCTCCGGAAAGAAGAAAATCAGACTGAGCCGCCCCAAGGACACGGACAGTTTCAAGTCGGAGAGAGCACGTAGCTGTGAATTAGTCCGTTCTGCCGGAACTCATTCCCTGCCCTCAGACACATCCTATTCTGAACAGGAGGACTCTGAGGATGAAGACGCCATCTGCCCAGCTGTGAGCTGTCTGCAGCCAGGAGGAGATGAGGTCAGTGAGGTTTGGGCCGTAGAGGACGTGCTTTCCCTTAACGCAGAAACCCTGTAAGCTAGACCTCATCGTGCTGGGTCTGTCTCTTCTGCTTACCTGCTTTGAGCTGATCTGAATGGATTGCTCAGCCTCCCCCCACTGATCTCTCTGCTCTTACATCGTCCTGGGGCTTCTCCCTTTTCTTGAAGAAACACTCATTTTCCCCTTTTTCCTTTTCCTGCTCCTGCAGCTGTCAGCGGCCTGGTGCCAAGAAGGTGGGAGGGTGCCGATGTAATGCCCTTTTGCTTACTTACCACAGGGCGACGTGTCTTAGTCCCAAAGCAGTCACGACCTGAAGAATGGCTTTGACTCAGTTGCTTTGGCGTTTGGCTTAGCTGTGTGCCAGAGGTCCCACCGGTGGCACGGGGCCGTTAGTGGCAAATGGCCTGAATATCTTGAGGCTGGCCTGCCCAGTTTTGAATCACGTTTTTTCCTCTGAAAACCCCGTCTCCCTGCTCTTTGTAACCAGGTGGACTGGGTCCAGTGTGATGGCAGCTGCAATCGGTGGTTCCATCAGGTCTGTGTCGGTGTTTCTCCAGAGATGGCAGAGAAAGAAGACTACATCTGTGTGCGCTGTTCTGTGAAGGACGCACCAAGCCGAAAATAAACAAAAACAAACCTCTCCCCCCACTTAATGTAATTCAGGACTCCAACCAAGAAGATTTCTTCAATTTCTCAGCAAAGCTACAGGACTGGTGTTCAAACCAGCCTGTAAACGGTGCTATTTCTATTCCTTACGGGATCATTTTTCCAGAACTCTTTGAAAAAAAGAAAAAACAACTAAAAAAATTTTTGACACTTTTTGTATTTTTTTCCTTAAGAGTTGTTTGTGGTCATTGAGGTTCGAAATGCTGACTGTTTTCTGCAGGGGTTCCCACCGGTTCGGAAGGCATTGGAGCCTGCACCTTCTCATGCACAGCATTAAAATCTCACCCCTGTCTGGGATTTACCGGCTTCAGAGTCCGACTCAGTTTCAGTGTCCAGAAGGACACCAGAAATTCCAGTAAATCCTCATTTGAGGAATTTCTCCTGTTTACTCTATTACCATGTTGGGGTACTTAAGTTTTTCACTTTTGGGGTTTTTGTTTGTTTCTTTATCCACTTTTCTTTTTCCTGGTAGACTAGGTTTATTTATCTAAGCAATAACTTCTGTGTTGGTTTCAGTGGCTGGAATTAAAACAAAACAAAACAAACTTCCAAACAGTGTGTTGGTGCTTTAGTGTTTGGCTGATGTACAGAAAGTAGATGTCTAGTTTTCTGGCGTCACTGAGGAATAGTGGTGTGGAAGAGAGACTTCTCTGTAAGCAATTGCCACAGCTGTATCTTGGCTTTCTCCCTGCCCCTTCCTTCCTCTCCCCTTTTTTTAGTAGCTTGTATCAAATGTTGCAGTTTACATTGTGGAATAAATCCTTGGTCCTAATATGACACTACATGCTGGTTATTTAGAGCCATTAGAATACAGTTTCTCTGGCCCCTCTAACAAGGGGGCTTTGAAGAGCCAGAGAGGGTGGCTTGCTTTTGCCTCCGCCCAGTCAGGCACTACAGTAGCAGGGGATGGTAGCCTGCAGACATTCTTTTATATCCTGCTCTTTGGTGGCCTTATGCCTCCAGGCCCCCCTAATAAAGAACCTCACCCAATTTTTAAGGGGAAGAACCTGTCCTGAAAACCATGCTGTTTTTCTTAATAAGCTTTCTCAGAATGTTGACAAATCATTCCAATTCTCAAGTTAGTCCTCCTGGTGGAAATGATGACTTTATTATATTTGAACTGACAGGGAAACTAGGTTCAGGGTTCAGGTGTCAGAAGGAAATCTAAGGCAGGTTCATCCTTTCAGAGGGCTAGGAAGGTACGGGCTGAGGGAAAACTTGCAAACGCCCAGGCTCTTCCTGTCTGATTTCTTCACTGTCTTGAATTCTGGCTGTCATTACTGGCTGTGGAGAGCCTACAGTCTTTTCCAAAGCCTCCTTTTCCTTTCAAAGGAAGGACTCTGTTCTGCAGTGGAGAAGGCATTCTGGTTAACAGAGCTGTCTCTTGCTTGCTCTTTCCTATTCTGTTGCTAATATTTGTTTCCCCCAAGTTCTATATCCATAAGCCTAAAGATGAGTAGAACTAGTAGGTCTTTAATAAAATAAAACAACAGCAGCAGCATCAGTTTGTGATGTAGCAGAGATTTAAATGTACTGTCCCCCCTTATGCAATTCAAATAATTAAACCTCTTTAAGAATGACTTCTAACTGTCTGCAGTTTTCCCACAGTTCATTGTGATTTTTCTCCTTGTCCTATGGGGGTTTTAGAGCCAAAGAGAAGAATAATCTCCAGAATATATAAAAGTGCTTTGGCCTTTTTAAGTATCTAAATTCATAGAACCTCCCCAACATTTGGGACAGTATGCCAGCCGCCCCAGTTTCATGGAGAAGACAGCTTAAAAGGCGACACTGCTACTGAAATACGGCCTTGGCCTTGCGGAGCATTCACCCACTGTTGTGCCCTTTCACTGTTCCCACTAGCGTTTCTTTACCTGTAGATGGTACCTAATAATCTCTGACGCCAGCATCTTCAGTGAGGTAGATTCTCTGCCTCTCTGAATAAGGGGGAAAGGCAGGTGTGTGTGTGTTTAAACCACACTCTATCTAGGTGAGAACCACCAGTTTTTACAATATGATAACTGAGGTTTAAGAGAGTCAGTTGCCCAAATTACCCTGCTGGTAAATGCCAGTTGTCTATTGTGTTTCTCCTGCCTTGTACTCTGACACTACCGGTGAGCAGAGGTGCCCTTACCCTCTGGTTGATGCTTTCTGACTAGGGGTGCCGCTGTTATCTGAGAAACGTTCACTGTGTGTCCTGCATCCTGGAGAAACTTTTGAACTTGGGGAAAGATGATAACATACATAACAGAAACTGACACTTTCCCATCTCAGTAGTCCTGCAGCTACAGAAAGAGTGAGAAGGAAAAGGCCGTGTTTGATTGGAGTCTGAGCCAAGAGGGTCAGTGGCTACAAAACGAATCCAGTGAAGTCAGTACGGAGGGCAGATGAGGGCCCCACCTCACCTCAGTGATGGTGGTGGTGCGTCTTTGTTTTTCCTTCCAGTTCAGACTCTGGAGGATTTTTGATTTAGATTAAAAGGCTGGCTTGTATGGAGCCTGGAGCAAGACTGTATAACTGGACTAGTTGTAAAGGAAGTTGACTTCTTTACAACTTATGTCGACATCCTGGGAGGTGGGACTCATGTTCATATCTCAAGATTAATCCTGAAGCCATCTCTGGTGGTGGAGGTTGGTAAAAAAATGTTTCTCTGCTTCTACCATGAGGAGCTTTAAAAAATGAGATGTTAAAGATCTTGAGATTTCCAATCTTATACTTTAGCAGAAGAGTCTGAGATGCACTTAATTTGCTATTCTATCCACCATAAAAAGCAACAAGACCCTTTGGGCATTTGAGCAGGACAAGATGCCTACTGGAAGGGGGGAACTTGGCTTCTCTCTCTACTTTTTGTTGCTCTCTGAAGGCCCTTTTGTAATGGGTTTCTGCCTCTTTTTTTTTTCCACTTACAGCTGTGTGGGTCTTTGACCTTGCATTAAGACCTGCTTCTGGCTTTGGTCAGGGAGTGACTGGTATTAGAGCCCAGGGCTGTTTTTCTGGGCTCAGTCCTGCCCAGGTTTCCATGACATGGACTGGAATGGATTTTAGATGTTATGTACCTGTAAACAGGAGATAGAATTGGATCAAGCCTTGTCCACTACCATTCAGTAAGAGGCTGCTAGTCTCTGCTAGCCATCAGCCTGTAGTAAAATGGCCTTTCCTTGCCGTAATCATGCAGAAAAAACAATCCCCTTCGGGTGAAACTTTGCCTGTTGGGAGGAAGAACCAGGGAAAACAGTGAAGGCGCAGTGCCTTCTCAAGCCGCAGCTGAGCCCCCGAGTGATGGCCTCACAACCCCTTACATGTGTCTCCTTTTGGCCTCTCAGCTTCCTCTGAGAGGTTCCATGTGCAATTGGCAAGAGAAATGTCATTGGAAACCTGCCTAAACAAAACACTGTGTAAAGTAGGAGCTTGTATAAAGTGATGCTGTTGTAAACCCACCTTCAGAGAAGAATCCATTGTAAAGTGTATATTTCACTTTTTCCAAATTTATGTAAAATTTTTATGTTCCAAGATTGCTTACGTTGTACTACATCTTTACATTTTTATCAGTGTAAATGGAACATTTAAAGCCAGCCAATCACAGAACAGGTCATCCAGCTCCTTAATTTGGTTTCGGTTGAAGGGGTAGGCTGTGGTGAGTTTGGGTGTATCTTGTATTTGCAGGATAACCTGCTGCGTTGCTACAGAGGAATGGAATTACGAGGTCATTGATGTGTCCCAGGTGAGTGAAGGCCACAGGACTATCCTTTGATTCCCCCATGGATGGGAAAATCAAAGTTGCCTTTCTGAGAAAACAAAAATTATGTGCTTTATTAAAATAAATGCCCAAAGACACCCTTTTCCCACAAAAAAAAGTGTAGTTACTGGCAAGCTAACCCAGTGAGACGCTGGAGAGGACTGCCGTCCAAGTGCTGACGCCTGTGTGCCCGTGTCTGCTCTTTGCTGACCATGATTCTAGTAGGAACATATGCAAACGAAAGCCCCTTTTACATCTGATTGGGACAGATAATTTAACCATTAGTCAAAAAGTTAAGGGATGAAAAGGATGTATTTAACCCAAACCACACATACATTGAGTGGATAAAAATTATAACTTGGAGTCAAGGACCTTCATTCAGAATATTCATAGTGCATTATCTATGATTTTCAGCTTGGGCTTTAAAATAGATAAAGAAGAAAGACACTGAAAGAATTTGACTTTAAAACTAGATTTTTATTCATTTGCTCTTGTGTCATGCATACCTAACTTCATAGCAAGTTTTATAAGCAACTTAGTGGGTTTTTAAAAAATCCTTCATGCATATTTCATTGGTTCATGTAATAATTATAACAGTTCAGTATACAGTTGGCAGCAAGTGCCACCCAACAGGTGAGAGCAGAAGAGGTCAGACCACAAGCGTGCTGCAGTCTGAGACCAGCACGTGTTACAGAACGGGTGTAGACTTGATGTTGTTTAAGTCAGTTAAGTGCCTACTGTGTTTGAAGTCTCTTTAAGACTAAGCTCTGTAGCCTCCGGGGCTGCCCGGTGTGACAGCACACTAGGAAGTCTGTTCTTCCAGTGCTCAGGGACTCCCTGTCATGTCATTGTTCTTATGTTGACCCTTCAAGGTGTAGGTAGCAAGTGTACCTATTTCAAGGTGTGAAAACAAGAGATGGCTCGTCCTAGAAGGATGTGGACTTGGGAATCAGGTGAGACTGATCTGGGCTTACCTTGCTCTAAGGAAGAGCCAGTCGGTTTGCTTTGCTGGTTCCTTACTAGAGCTCCATGGGTCTCGAAGAACTGAGCAGACTGGCCCTGGGGCTGGTGAGCTGCTTCATTCCTCTGTCTCTTTCCACCGTCCTCTTGTTCCCAGACGGCAGAGGAATAGAGTGGGAAAGTGACCCAGGGTCACAATCACCAGCAGGTCATCGGTTCTTCTGGAGCCCTGACTGAGGGGCTTTTATTTTCTGGAGTTGCCTTGAAATGGCCACCCCCATGTGGGCAAATGCCTCTGAGTTTTTTCTTTGGGCACCGAGAACGCATGTTTCGTGGCTGTTTCATGGCCAGGCTGGCCTTGCCAGATAACTGTGTCCTCAGGCAATTTTACAAGAGGAGGCAGACTATGGGCCCAGGCCTCAATCTCGTTAAGCTTTGGAAGATTACCTAGTGAAGGTCATGGGGTGGGTGTGAGTGCCCAGCTTGTCTTATGCTCTTCACTTCTACCCCACTGCATTCCCCCAAGCAGAGACATTCTCCAGGGAGCAAGAGCGAACAACTTAGAGTGGGGCTTCTTACTGACCCAGAGGAAGTGGTGTCCAGAAAGCAAAGCCGAGTTTGAAGGAGGAGTTAAGGCAGTGGCACCTGGGAACAAGTCTTGGTTGGTCTCACTTCTCACTGGTCCATGTTCCCTGAGCCCAGTACTAAAGGAAACTCGCAGGCACACCAGGCTTGGCCACCAGAGGGCACCATCTGCTTTCTGTAAGAGCCATGGGTCTTGCTGCCCCATTGATGTAGGTTTGCCCTGCTTAGATTGGCTAGGAGGGAAACGAGTTGAGGCAGTCTTGGATATTATTGGGAGTTAAAGACTCCAGCCCTTTCTTGCACACCAACTTTCCCAACTCTGGCCTTTCTATAGGTTTGTTTATAAACCCAAGGACAAATGGGAAGGGTAGAGATTAGGGGTGAAGACAGATTAAAATTTAGGGGACCACCACAGAGAAAGGCTGGTCAGAGGACAGGTGTGCTGACTGGAAACCTCACTGTCCCTCCCAGAGCCACCACCATCAGAGAAGGGGCCAGCACATATCTAGGGCTTTCTAAGGGTCCGTGATGGCAGGGCCCTCGCAGCAGCAGGCCTAGGAACTGGTCCTTATCTTTGCTAGATAGTTTACAGACTCAACGCTGAAGAAGCAGTCAGAGGGCAGGTGGGCCTTTGTATGGATCAAAGTTGTATAACACTTGAAGCCAGTTGCTTACCCAGACCTCAATCCCATATCCTGTTAATGCATGCTTTTCCACTGTATCATGACATCTGCCATATCGCTGAGGTCTTTTTTAAAATGCTTTTATAGCACTAACTGTCAGATACTATTCTTAGGGCTTTATGTGTATTACTTAATCCTCCTAACATTTATGAGGTAGTATTTGTGCGTGTGTGGCTGGAATTTTGATGCAAAATTGTGCCCTTAATAATTTTAGAATTTGAAGTGAGCATGTCAGTGTTTGTCTCGATTCACATCTTGACAGACCCTTTGAGAGAGGGATATCAGTGCTCCTGAAGGGAAGGCTCTGGCTGTCTGCCCAGGGAAACAGTGGTCTCTTCCAAGCCTGAACTGACGACAATCCCGGTTGACTTTATTGCTTCTACTACTCATCCCCTACTATGCTAACGCCTTGGGGTGGGTGGGATGGGGTGTTGGAGGAAGGAGTGGATGTTTTCCAGGTCTCAGAACAAGCCAGCAGGAACTTCTAATAAGCAACTCAAGAGGGCAGCAGAGGACCTGGCCTGGGCTGCTCTCCCTGGCTCCCCGAGCAGGGACTGGGGCGCCTGGAGGGGAAGCAGTGGTGTTCTTAGACACCCAGCATCGCTCTCCATTCCTTTGCCTCTTGACAGCCAGTCTGCAGGCGCCAGACCTCTGCAGTGGCAAACACTCTACAAATTTCAGTTTAACTTGCTGCTTAGGAGGAGATTGAGTTGTAGACTGAAGATGAAGGACCAGGCTTTATGTAGGTCATTCTACCCGAGGCCAAGCAGACTCCTAAGCTGCTGGCAACCCTGACTGTGCCTGGCATATCGAGTGCCCCTGTGTTCTCACCCTGCACTCGGTCTTACAGATGCAGGGATGTACTGAACATGGACATTGTACCCAAGGAGCTTAAAGTTGAGAAGGGATCTGTATAAGCAAAGTTTATTGCTCCAGGGGATGTGCACAACTGTGATGGAAGCAGAAAGGCACAAAGCTTCAGAAAGGTGAAAATTTGAGTTGACACTTGACCTATGTCACTGCCAAACTGGCCACATGGCCTTGTTGAGGATGAAGGCCTGACACATTTAACACACAAGTTTATAAGATGCCCAGGGACACTCATCTCCCTTCCCCCCTCCCTGAAAGTTTGGTTTGACGGCAGCTACCTAAAGCACCACTAGGGTGAGTCAGATCACTGCCAAGTGTTGCAGTGAAGGTGTCCTCTGGGTAGGGACAGGGCTTGTCTCAGAGTGGGGCCCCTGGAATCAAACTCTGCTCCCGTGAGTGGAGAAGAACTAGGGAGATGGTGCTGTGTGTCTGTGCCCAGCACCTTCAAGGACCCTCTGTGTGGCCACAGCAAGATTTATGTCGAGGGCAAGCTGAGCAAGGAGGTGCTTCAGTCAGGAACTGGCATGTATAATGAGAAAAGTATGCGCCAGGCACTCTTCTGAATGCTTTGCATTTATTAACTCATTTCATCTTCACAACATCCCACTGAGGTTGGCACGATCACACACATTTTCCAGATGACAAACTGGAATTCAGAGAGGTTGAGAGTGAAAGCTATCCTACTGGTACCTAGAGGAGCCAGGATTCAGACCTAGACAGTCTGGACCCATAGAAACAGATGCAAGGGCTCTGAGTACCCTTGAGCCTAACCTTTAGGAAATGGGGCTCCCCAAAGCAATAAGCCACTCCTAAAAATGGCCTAATGAAGCTTATGATGCCCTTAAAGGCTATAGACTTTCTCCTTCCCCTCATCAGTAGGGCGAAGCTTATAGAAGTCTTATTTTTAGAGAACTGAGTGAACATTCTTTTTGTCCTAAACTGGTTTGGGTAATACAAGTTGAAAATGCATTTCAGCTGTCTCATTAAGGTCCCAGTATTTGCTTCCTCAGGGCATGGGCACGCAGTCCTGTGTGCCAAGACCTGCCCTCGGGCTGCCTGGGGGTGGGCAGCAGTTCACCCTTGGTGCTCAACTCTCACCCCCACCCCTGCATCTGCTGTACCTCCCATTAGCAAAGTCACTCAGCTGGGACTGGGGCCAGGCACACGCACTGTTCCTGCAACAAGAGCAGGTCAGGCCAAGAAAACCAAGACCTTTTAATGATGGAAGTTGCATAAGCAGAGGTGTGGAAAATCTCAAGGTGACTGATCTGACTGGGAAAAGGGAAACCACAGCTTCAGGCGGCCTGGCCCAAGGTGAGCTGCTCTTGTGGAAGCAGAATCTTACCTGGGCAGAAGCTCCTAGTCAAATGCCCCATCACCCAGATACAAGACCCGCAAGCCTACGTCGTGTGCAGGGCGGCTTTGCTGTGCACAGCTATTTCTGTCCATGCAGGAGGCCATACATGATGCCATTCCCCACAGGGTGGGGGTGAGAGCAGGGCCTGGCTCCCTATTCAATCCTTTTTGAGCCTCTCCCTGGCCAGGCAATAGGCTGAGCATGAGGAGGTTGGCAGCTATCTCAGGCTTCTAGATCCACTGGGTTTCCTTGGGAAAGTCACTCAACCTCTCTTGGGTCAAATGAGAATCACTGTTAAGCTTGTGGGCCTCCCAGAGCCAGAAACAATGATTACTGTAATTCCAGCTCTCACTGAGAACTTCATAGGTAGGCACTGTGCTGGGTACAGTTACCTGAGTGGATTTTTACCCCGTTCCCATGAAGTGAACTAACTTGCCTAAATACCCAGGGCCTATGAGAGAGAAGCTGAGATTTGACCCAGGCATTGGGCTCCAGAACCAAATTGGTTGTAAGCACTATGATTTGGCCTCCTTGGAGAAGCAGCAGGGGAGGGACCTTACAGGACCTCTGACCAAGTCCCAATGTGCATGGTTTTTCGAAAACAAAACTGATCAAATTCCTCTTGTGCTTTAGACTTTACCAGTGGTTTTCATTGCCTTCCAAGGAAAATCGAAACAGCCTGAGCCTGGTTTGCAGAACACATCATGATTTTGTGTTCGCCTCTTTGACCCTTTATTACTCTCTAAACCCACCTACTCGGAGTCCATTGAGTTGTTCTCGTTTTCCTAAGCATAAGTAGCTGTCTCTTGCTAAGGCCCTGCTCAGTGTTTACAGACATTACATTATTAATCTTCACACAACCCTTCAGGGTAGGTGGTGAAGTCTCCATTCAACATATAAGAAATTGAGGCTTTGAAGGGGTTAAGAAACACCTGAGGTCACCCAGCTTTCTGACTCCAGCCCTTAAGACCTTTGGCGAGGCCACTGTCGCCAGCCTGGGGTGCCTTTCTCTTCATCAGCCATTTGGAGAGCCAGTCCTTTCTCTGGAGGCTTCATCAGGGAGGCCTGCCATTATTTCCTGCCCTCCCACCGGCCTGAGTGACTGGCTCTCAGGTCCCTATAACACCTTACACTTCTGTGCATGTGTCCCACTCCCTGTATTGTGACTGCTTCTTGCCAGACCTGTTGTCCCTAATTAGGCTATGAACTCGAGCTAAGTGTTTATCCACATCGCCAGCCCCTGGCAGACAATATCCTTGGTGGTGATAGATTTTGTTAACTGGATAGGTGACAGGTACTTGAATGAGTCTGAAGTTTAAGATATTTTTCTCCACATTTGCACCTAAGGCCCAGAGAAGGGTAGCGGGTGGTCATGGAACACCCAAATGAGGAGTACCAGCCCTAAAGCTTCTTCCCCAGATGTTCTCTGCTCTGGCCTCTGGTGCTCACCTCCCACAGATAGGGCACATCCCAAGGGCACTTCGGTGATAGGACCTCAATTCATGGAAGGCTTTGATGGACACAGGGATATTAAAGGGCCAGGGATAAGTACTCAAAGTGTTTCAACTGACTTGCTTTTCATCCCCTCAATAAGGGGTAACTTTAAAACCCATGGTAGCCCTCTGGAAAGAAAAGACATCCCACCCTTGTATGATTTCTAGTTCTGAGCCACTTGTCCTTCACATTTCAGAAAGTAAACATCTCCCTACAAATAGCATCTCCTGCTGATTTTGGGATTCACTGAAAGTGTGTAAAGGGAAGTGGCTGGGGCAGTTTTGACACTGGACAGAATAGTCCAGAAGAACCCTCTCCTCTATTAGAAGGGTGAAACTAAGGCTCAGAATAACTAACCTGGGACATAAAACTGTGTGTGACTGGTGCTTTGTTGAGGAAGGAGGAATAGCGTGTTCCAGTGTTTAAAATTCTTATTCCCTTTGAATCCGAGAAGGAAAAAATATCCTTTTCACTTTCAGACAAATCAGGGGATAGAAAAAAGTAAAAACATGAAGTCCCCATAATATTCACAAGTTCCTGGGATCTGATAAAATTCTGAGATTGTTATTTGCAACTTAGTGAATTTCTTCTATATTCCAGATACGGTCTTCAAAACTTTAAAATGCATTCCCTCTAATGGTGTAAAATTATAGACAACTCCTCCACCCTCCCTATTCTGTTGTATTTAAGAGTTATTTATCTCAGTTTTATTTATTGTTTTCACCATTTTTAATATAATTTATTTTGGTATCATTAATCTACAATTACATGTACAATATTATGGTTACTAAACTACCCCCTTCATCAGGTCCCCCCCACCAACCCCATTACAGTCACTGTCCATCAGCGTAGTGAGATGCTATAGAATCACTACTTGTCTTCTCTGAGTTGTACAGCCCTCCCCGTGCCCCCCCAACATTACATATGCTAATCGTAATGCCCCTTTTTCCCCCTTATCCCTCCCTTCCCAACCATCCTCCCCAGTCCCTTTCCCTTTGGTAACTATTAGTCTGTTCTTGGGTTCTGTGAGTCTGCTGCTGTTTTGTTCCTTCAGTTTTTTTCTTTGTTCTTATACTCCACATATGAATGAAATCATTTGATACTTGTCTTTTTCGGCTTGGCTTATTTCACTGAGCATAATACCCTCTAGCTCCATCCATGTTGTTGCAAATGGTAGGATTTGTTTTCTTCTTATGGCTGAATAATATTCCATTGTGTATATGTACCACATCTTCTTAATCCATTCATCTACTGATGGACACTTAGGTTGCTTCCATTTCTTGGCTATTGTAAATAGTGCTGCAATAGACATAGGGGTGCATATGTCTTTTTCAAATTGGGCTGCTGCATTCTTAAGGTAAATTTCCAGGAGTGGGATTCCTGGGTAAAATGGTATTTCTATTTTGAGTTTTTTGAGGTTGTTTTCACCGTTTTGCTCATTGCATGGTAAATAAATAATTATGATCCACTTTATCAACTTCCTGGACAAGTTGGCCTTCATTGGCTGTTTGGAGACCATGGTCTTTTATTTTTATAAAACCTGCTATGTGAATTACATGGTATTTAACTTTATCCATGTTTCATCTTTTGCCCCATCTAATGATTCATGTTTTCTGTATTAAAAGCATCTTATGTGATATCTAAAAGTTAAGTGGACTATATTAATTTAAGTAAAATTTTAAAGTACATTTAAGTTACTTGGTATTGTAAGTTTTAAAACCGTTTGCTCAGTTACAATCAGTAAAGCAGGTGTGCTTCAGAGGAGAGTTGTTTAATCTTTGTTTGCTTAGTTGTCAGGAAAAATACAAACCGCTCCAGAAGAGTTAAATGGATGTGTGTGTAGGGGAGGGAGGGGATGTGTGAAGGGAAAGCAGGAAACAGGAGCTGTCCAGGGCCTGCGGTGCTGAGACAGGCTCTCCTGTCTCTGGCTGTTTTTTTATTTGCTCTACTGACAACAGCAGAGCTTTGAATAAGCTTTTTGAGGGCAAAGACCTCACCAGAACAGAAGGGGCTGGGAGAACAATCCAACTGTTAGAAAGTGCAAGTGTTGGTAGACCTGAGACAAGATGGCCAAAAATGGGATTATTTAAGCAGAAAATTGGAGGCTGGTGGGGGAGGATTCAGGGACATTGGCTCCCCTGGGAGAGCTGTGAGGAGTGAGATGCTGCAGTTCCCAGCTCTGTCCTCTATTCCACTGAGGAAATCCCAGAGAATGAAACCACCAGAGAGCACTGTTCAGTAGAAGTAGGTGAAACTGTGTAATGAGGGCGTTATAGAAGCTTTCCCCCTGGAAAACTCTGAGCATTAGATAGACACCCTCCCTCACCTTCGTGAGTTCAAAATGATATTGTGTGGAGGCACAATTGCCTTGATGGTGCCTAGATAAGCAGACAATGCAGGGATGGTCTCACTACCGAGGGCTCATCTTTTGAGAAAGACAAACAGTGGAAAAGGAAAGTGTCTAATAATTGGCTGGGTATGGAGGGGGCGTGGCTGCCTTTTCCAGCTGCAGTCTGGGGGGAATAAGCACCAGGGATGCTGAGCTCCTGATTAGGTTTATAACCCAGACGCTTACTGGTCCTGATGAATTAAAAGAACATTAAGGCTGTAGCCAGGGACGCCACATTTTTCATTTAACCAAATTGCTTGCAGCACTGACTCTCTAAATAGTCTGGGAAAGCAGGCTGGCTTCCTCTTCCACTAGGTTCCCAGGCAGGCTTGGGAGAAGTTGGGGCAGCAGATGGACATGGCTTTGACTGGCGGGGTGGGCAGAGAGTAGGGCTAGTTAGCTCCGCTGGGTTCAGTGCATGGAGGCTGCAGCCTCTCGGGCCTGGCCTCCTGCAGACTCGCTATCTGTATGGGCAGAAGCAAGGAGCGGACTCAGGTCCTCTAGTGAAGCAACAAGTTGTGAGCACACCCGACTGCCTGTCGGGCTGAGTGTCCTCTGTGTGTGGGCAGCACGGTGGCCATCACTCTAGTCTCACCCCTCAGGCCCAGACGGGACTCCCCACGTCTCCCCTGCGCCCTGCCGCGGCTGCTGTGCAGGGGAGAGGGGATGATCTCCCTGCCGCAGGCACAGCTTCCGTCTCGTCAGGACTCCTCAGAGGCCTTCATCGCCTCTGTGACAGCCACTGCCCAGCTGCTTTGAGGCCTGGGTGCTCTGTGTTCTTCCCGGTGTTATTTGTAAAGTGACCTTCACTGCCTCCTCTCTCTGCCTCCCAACCCTGAAATCCCACTTTCTCTTCGAATTCCCTCATTTTTCATTCATTCCATATCTCACTCATATGTATTGACAGATGTCAGGCTGGCCCCTGATGGGAGCCTCTCCCAGCGCCCGAGGGAGAGAGGCGGGGTGCTGCAATCCCGAAGAATTGAAGTAGATAGTCCAGTTGTGTGTGAGGAATTCCTGGTCCTGGTCCCTTCCCCCCACGTCCGCGGCAGTCCCCTCATGAGGAGGGGCTCCACCTTGCTCTCGAAACCCTCCTTTCCTCCCCAGGCCCTTCTTCAGTGCCACCACCTACTGTCTATGGCTCCTTGGCCCAAGTAGCATTCAGGGTCTGGTTCGCTCATCGCAAGCTGCCCGTAATACCCATTGTAGTGATGCCTTAAGCATTAAGAAACTAGCCTGTGTGAAAAACCCTGTCATTTAACAAATGGCGCATTCCTCTTCTGTTCTCCCCCTCCTCGCCTCCCCGTCTTCCTCGCCACCCCCTGGCCTTGCTCCCCCCACGCGCCCTATCCTCCCAGGCCCCAGGCGCCCTTGACTTCTCTCAAGCATCCTCCTCTTCCTCACTAACCCTTGGCCCAGAAGCGCTCCAGGTGACAATTACAGGTAGAGGTGGCTTCACTAGGAGGAGGGGGAGGGGGTGCCCAGACACCCCAAATGGCTGTGGGGGGCTCCTGAGACCGGCGGGGCGGCTGGGGCCGCGGGGGGCTCCGGAGGCTGGGGAGCAGGAGCGGGCCCGATGGGGCGCCGCAGGCGTGACCTTGAGCCGGAGGCGGGGCGCGGAGAGCCCCGAGGGGCTGCGCAGAGGGGCGCCGCAGGCAGGCCCGCCCCCGGCCGCGCGGTCTCCTCCCCTCGCTGCAGCGCGGCGCTCGCCCGGCCGCCCGCCCCGCCCGCCCCGCCCGCCGCCTCGGCGCAGAGCGCTGGGCTCCGCAAGTCTTGCGGCAAAAGCACTTCGGAGCCGAGTTGCGGTCGGGGCGGAGCGGGCACTCCGGGCCCCGGGGGACGGTCGCCCCGGCGAAACCGTCGCCGGCGTCGCGTCCCTGTGCCTGTCGCCCCCCCTCGGGACCCGGGATCTGCCGCCTGGTCGCTCCCGGGTAAGTCCGTCCCCCGCCCGCGGGGAGCCCCGGCGCCCCCTCCAAAGTTTCTCCTCCCGGGGCGGCCCTCCTGCCGCTGAGCCAAGGCCCGGGGTGGCGGGGTGGGGAAGTTACGGGCCGCCGGCGCCGGGCGCCCGTACCGTCCTTTGGGGGAGTTTGGACGCGTCCGGGTGGAGGGTTCGTTGTGCGGAGCCGGACCGAGGGCCGAGCAGCCGGCTGCTCTGCGGGTTTGGGGCGCGAGGAGGGGGCGGCTTTCTGCCCAGGGACGAGCCGCGAAGCAGAGCGCGGCCGACGTCCCCCAGTCGCGCGTCTCGCCCCCGGCTGCCCCCTTAGCGATCTCCAGCGAAGGTTCTTGCACCCCCGCCTCCAGCAGCGGGACCCGAACCCCGCCGTCTCGGGAGGGGAAGAGGGAGCCTGCTCATTCCCGGGGTCAGAGACCCTGGAGGCGGGAGAGGCGGGAGACCGACTGCAGGGGCGTCTGGAGGCGAGGGTCTAGAGGACCTGGGACAGGGGCGGAGAGGGGGTGGAGGCGCCCCTGTTCTCTCCAAATCTCATGACTCAGCACGACCCAGGCTGCCGTCCCTGCCTCAGCCTCCCCCACGGGGCTGGGCTCCCAGACCCAGAAGTGCAGACAGCCCCGCCAGACGTTCTGGACCCCTTCCTTTACCTTTCCCATGTGGGGTCCCCCGCCCCTGCCTCTCTGCCCTTCCCCCTCTCTCAGGGCACCAGTTTTTTGTTTTTTAACTAAAAAGATAGATGATTGACCCTTCTGCCATCCCATTAACCCAGCTCCCTGTCTTTTGCCCGTTTTCAGTCCCACATTCCACAGGTGCCTCCAGGACACCCCCAGCCCCTGGTGTGGGGGTGCCCTAAAGCCCTGTCTCTGCATCCGTGGCATGCTCGCCGCTAGGCTGTTAAGGTAGAGAAGTCTGCTCTCTGCCGCTTCCTCCGGTGGCAGCAGAGTAGGGGAGTACGAGAGGCCAGGAGGCCCGGGTCCAGGAGGCCCCTGCACTGGGAGTGAGGCAGGCAGGGCGGCGTTGGCATGAGGACGAGGAAATCGTCAGGATCTGTGGGTACCCGGAAAGACAGGAAAGCGGGCGAGGGTCTGAGCTGGAGAGCGTGAAGGTGCCCTTTCCCTCTCCTCCTGCTCTCCCTGCAGGGCATCTCCCCTGTGTGGTGGGTAGACTGGCCTCACCCAGCTCTTGGTAACCGGGGCGCTTCATCTGAGATGTCACTGTAAGGAGCAGGGCGGCCCTTAATTCTCCCAAGTCATCTTGCCGTGCTTAGGTCCAAGTCCAGCCTTTGGGCTGCTAGAAACATGTCTGTGACCATCAGAGGAACGAACAGGAGGGCCACAGCCAACACCCCTAAGGTCCAGCCAAAGGGACAGGTGGGGGGGGCAGGGCGCCTCTGATGCAACGGGATGTCCTGGCCAGCACTGCAGGCTGGGCCCCGAGATGAGTCAGCGTCAGGGGTCCACACCAGGCACACTGTGGCCTGACCCAGGGAGTCCAGCCCAACCTCCTCCTCCTGGGCCCCTGGGGAATGACCAGTGCCCCAGAACCTCATTCTCAGGCTGCCCTCCTCCATGCAGCCCGCCTCTGCCCTGCCTGGCTCTCAGACAGATCCCTGGCCTCATTCTCTAGCATGCCCCTGGGGGGCCTGGCTTTTTCTGGGCACCTCTTGGGCTTGATCCTGGCCCCTTCCTCTCCCTGTCTTGCCCCAGGAGGAGCTGGGAGCTTTTGGAAAGCTGTGGGAGAGGAGGCAGAAATAAGTGTTTCTGCTTTTAGCCCCATGTAGACCAGGTCCTCTGTCCCCAGGAGAAAGACCAGACCAGTCAGCTGTGTTCAGCAGTCCAATTTTTTTCCAGGCAAACTTTTTTTGAGGGGAGTAGATCACGCAAAACCAATTTTCACCTTTTCAGCTTTGTGGCCTGATCCCCACAAAACAGGATCAGGGGAAAAGAAAGGTGCTGGTGTTTATAAACATCACCCTTTCCCTACAGAAAAGCTTACAACTGGCTTCATCTCATGCCTGGTATTGATCTTATCATTGGGCAAAGCATGTCCCTCCCCAGCTGAAGACCTGGTGGGGCAGGGAGGCCTGTCTGGTGCTGGGTCTGGACCTCACACCTGTCCGTTCACCCTCCCATAGGTGCCAGGCAGATGCACCAGGGCTCCTCCGGCCCTGCAGAGACCTAGGGTGTGTGGGTTCTGGACGTGGCTGGAGAAATCTCCTCCTGCCCTCCCCGGGGTAACATCCCTCAGCCCCCGCCAAGCCTAAGCTCATGTGGCCTTTCTGCCTCTACCTGGACTTCGTCCTCTTTCAGTTGGGTCTCCTCTCTTTCCCGCCAAGCCTGTGCAGCCCTCTCTGGAGAGTCAACGGGGGGCAGAAGGTGGGCTGGGGACCAGGACAGTGAGGATGGAGGGGGAGGAGTTGGGGCTTGGTGGGCTGGAAGAATGGCCCATCATCGCTTCCCTGGACAGAAGCACCCTCGTGGACAGTCGAAGGCTGTGGCTGAGTAGAAATGCTACTTCACTTGGCTTTGGGATTTGGAATTTCCCAAGGCTGGGTTTCCCTTTTTTTTGAGCCAGACCACACAGAAGTTCCAGGGTGACAGGCACACTCCTTAAGAACTGGAATGGCAGGCCAGAGGGAGCGTCACAGGTGTTTACTCAGCACAGGGTGGTGCTTATACTAGGAAGCAACAAAGCCTAGTGGCTGGGAGCCCCACAGGCCTGGGTTCAAATCTCAGAGGCACTAATTACAAAAGTGTGTGACTCAACTAATTCATTCACGCCACAAGAACTCGTCAGTGAACACCTACTACATGCCAGCCCCTGTTCTACTTACTGTGGGTACCGCAGTGAACACGACACACAGAAGCCCCTGCCTTGGCAGCTCTCGCATTCCAGGGAGCCCAGGCAAGCCTAGCCACTCTGAGCAAGTTTCTGTGTTTATTCGACTATTAGCTTTCGAGAGTCTACTGTGTGCCAGGAGCTTTGCTAGGCAGTGGAGATTCAGCTGGGGCAAAACAGACCTGGTTCCCGCCCTCATGGCGTTTGTGGTCTCATAATAACACAGAATTAAACAGGTAATCACATAAATAATTCATCGCAACTGTGACAAGCGTTAGGCAGACATGCAGGATGCTTGGAGAGCATATCATGGGGTGACCTAAGCAGGTCCAGAGAGTTCCATCTGTTCAACAGAGGTAATCACACTTACCCACAGGGTACTAAGGTAAGCACTGGATAAATGATAACTATTTATATGGCCCAATGGACAGATGTAAGTCTAAATTCCCTAGGTGGGTCATCACTACACAGGTAACAAGATGATTATTTATCCTCGACTCGGTGAGAGAAGCCAGGACAGAGAAGCTGGGATTTGTCTTGGATTCTCATGGGGACAGAAAGCCTATGATGAATAACATGGTTTCACTGGAGAAATGTCCGGCCGTCACTGTTGTCTCTGGGAGGTGGAACAGGGACTGTAGCCAGATGGCCTGGGTTCCTGCTCATTCTGCTGTTCCGCTCTGACTTGGGGCAGCTTAATCAGACTTTGTTTCTCAGTCTTGCTATCTGTAGAATGGAGATAAAATTCCTCTCTTGGTGAGGATTGTTATTTAAATGCATTAATTCCTGCAAAGTGTTTAAAACAGCACCTAGCACATGGTGAGGGGCACAGAAGTGTTTCCTGTCACTGTCGTGTTGCCTGGGCCTTCCTAGCCCCTCCCGTCCCGTCCCCCCCACTGGACCCTTTCTTGGGTTCCCAGGTGGAGGGAGTGCTTTCCATCTCTGTTATTCTTAAAAACCCAGGGGAGGGAGCCGCTCCAACTTCCTTGCTGGCCATTGCAGTATTGGATCCCTCTGACTTTGAGTCTGTTCTTTTATGCCTAACGGGCCATATCTTGCCAGAGTTGAATTTCTGGGAAGGGTTTATCCCAGCAGTCCTTCATTTTCATCCTGGAACAGAGCGATGAGTGAATTGGGTCCAGGCCTAGAGGGACCTGACTAGTCAGTGTGGGTCTGGACCACGGGGGCCCTGACAGCCAGCCTCCCCCATGGAGAGGTCTGAGCTTCAGCGAGGGGTTCGAAATTAACCCTCGGGAAGGACACCCCAACACCTGGTATGCAAGAGATGTCGTAAAAGCTTCTCCCCGGATAATTTCCAGGATAGGACAGAATTCCCCACTCATCTAGTCAGGAGACCGTCTGACTGAATGCCCCGGATGGGGAGGTTGGATTCTGGAGGCATTTTCCAGAGTTGGCCACTTAGAAGAGCAGGATGTGAGTTGCTGGGTCTGTCATAGCGGCCGTGAGCCTCAGAGGGTTTGGGGCCACCCGCAGCCTCCAGTTGGTGACCAGAGGCAAGGAAAGAAGAGGGGTCATCTGCTGTTATAGACTCAGGAGAGGCGCTTCTCTGCCTGCTTTGGGGCTCAGGATTTCAGCTTCTGCTGTAGAAAACACTCACCCTCAGGTGTGAGAATAGCATGGCCAGAACGGGCTGTGCAAGGCGAGGAGAATGCAGAGTCAGGGCCACCAATGCCACTGTCACCACTACCCACTGAGCCTGCTGGTTGACAGCCACTTCCTCCTCTCTTAGCCTCCCCTGCCGTGGCAAAGCCTTTGCCTGTCTCCTGACTGCAGTCCTAGGACCACCAGGAGGTCTCAGAGGGGCCATCACATCCCATTTCACAAAGGAGAGGCAAAGGCCCAGAGAAGTGATGTCACTTGTTCAAAATCTCACACCACCAAGGGAAAAGAGTGAGGTTTCACCCCCAGACTGTAGGCACTTGGGGGCGCATCCCAGGCCACTGGAGCTGAGTAGTCAAGACTTTTCCTCTGCATCTAGCTGCATCCCCAGCTCCTTCTCACCTACTCTACCCTGCAGTGTGGAGCCAGCCAGCAAGGTCAGGGACCTCAGGGAGAGGTCACTGATGCTTTGAATACAAGCAGGAGACTGCTGATGAAATCAGGAAGCAGACTTTTACGAAATTCGGCAGTGATCCCTTGGAGACATTGAATCAGCTCTGTCTCTCTGGTGGTGAGTTACTTTGGGACTTGCCACAGGGCTTTGGTGTTCAGGAGCACCTGCCCTGGAGTGGGTAGGGAGGAGCCACGGCGGACGAATCAGAGCAAGTGGCCCTGGAGAACCGGCCCCCAGCCTCAGTAGCCTTGTATGAAGGGGGTGCTGATGTCACCTGCACCTGCAGCCTCTGCAGGTTCCCAAGTTGGTAGCTAAAGGCTTCCTCTGAAGCCCAGCAGCAGGACAGAGGTGTGCACCTATGTGTACATTGTGTTTCAGGGGCAGGAGAGAGAGGGGCTCCTGGAAGAGCCCAGGGAAACGGAATCTAGTTGGTGTCTGACTGCTTCTCTTCTTCGGAGTCCAGGCTGGAGAAGTCAATCCCCGTGGGATACACAGCCCAGCTCTCAGCCTCCTATGCATGAGCAGCTGGAGTCCAACCTGGAGTCCCAGCACCGTCTGAGCCAAAACACCCTGGCCTGACTTCCTCCTTTCCTGCCTTGCCTTCCACTTCCCATTCAGAGGGACTAAGTACCCGTTCTATAAAAGGCACTGGGGATTGGAAGGGAACTCAAGAGAACCCCTCTCCTCTGTCATCCAGGAAGCTCCTGAAAGGCATGGGGTTCTGCTCCTCTCCTGGGTTACAGCCAACGTAGAGCCCCGCAGCCGGGAGCCCTTGTGACCAGGCTCCTGGTGGCCCCCAATCCCAGGATAGCCGCCTGCCGAGACCAGGGTTTCCTCAGTCTGTGGAGCTCTGATCACTGCCTCTCTTCCCTCTGCAGAGAAACTGCGGGGTCCAAGGGTCTCATCTCTGGGCGACCCGGGACTGGAGCAGGACAGCGGCTGGGCAGGGGTCAGGGAGGCTCCCCTGAGGCACTTGGGGGGACCAGGTGCCTCTGGGTGGAACAGGGCATCCTCACCATGGAGAACCCCAGCAGGGCTTCCCATAATGTGGTCGACGTGGTGGCTCTGGAATGTAGTAATTAGGAAATATTACAATTAGAGGCGGAATTCACCCATTACCACTCCATCTTAATATGGGGTGTAAGTGGTTGTAACTATGAGCATGGTGCTAGGAAGAAGGCAAACAGGAGAGAATGGAGGGGTGGAGAGGCTGGGGCTGGGGCTGGGGCTGGAGGGGCTTAACCCTTTCTGTGCCCAAGTCGACTGAGGGAATGATCTGGAGGGGAGGGAAGGGGGGTTGGGGCCCAGCAACCCATGGCAGATGCAAGAGGTGACTGAGGCAAAGTCATGGATGCCCACCCTGGTTCTTCTGCATGCTTCCTGAGTTCAGGGGAGGATCTGAGGCAGGCTGCTTGCCAGAAGCTGGGGGGGGTGATAATGAGGCCGAGAGGAAGAGGCTGCAGGACTTTTCTCCCAGCTTCCTGCTCAGCTGTGGAGAAACAGAGGAGAGACGTAACCAACTGCAGTGTTGAGTGCATCTCTGTGGGCATGTGTGCATCCCTGTGCACATGTGGATACACGCGTGTGTGTGCGTGTGTGAGAGAGGAGAGAATACTAGTACCTTCCCCCCTACCCTGTTTTTTTCCTTTTCTCTCCCCTCTTTTTATTCCGCTTCTGCACTCCCACTCCTAGATTCAGTTTCTTCTGAAGTCAAATGAAGCCGGGTGTGTGATTAGTGCAGTAGATGCCAATGCGTGCGGCCTGCCCCCTCCTGGAGCAGGAATGACGTGTCTGAGGTCAGCCGGAGCCCTGGGCTCCAGGACCCCCCCAGAGAGCCCCTCCCCACCGAGGCTGAGGAAGAGAAGTATCCTTTCCTCACCACTGACTCCAGTCTCAGCTAATTGTCCTGATGAGTTGAGCGCGTCCTTCCTGCTTTGAAAAGTGAGTGGGGAAGCAGCTCTCATGCTATTTATAGAAAGGAATCCCTTTCTGATGTGGGGCCTTTCCTTGTTATGCTACACCGCGGCTTCACATTCCCTCATTCTTTCCCAGAGAGGAGAGCTTGACCAGCAGCAAAGGGTGCCCCAGAGAGGGCACTTGGGCTAAGGGTGGCAGAGGTCTCTGAGGAGCCCCTTGTCTCTCGCGTGTACTGTCCTTTCTCTCTGTCTAATGTGGGGCTGCTTGACTCCAGATTTTCATCGTCACCCATAGATCCCTTGTTGTGTCAGCCCACATGGACCAGCGTCACAGGCCCAGTGACAGGGGTCTGGGGTTGGATGCCGGGGCCCTTGTTTCCACCTGGAAGGAGGGACGGAGACCTGCAAGCAGGAAGGAAAGAGGAACCAGCCCTTCCCTGAGGAGTATGTGCATGAACAAGACCCTAGTGGTTAAGAGCTCTGGGATCCTGAGGGGAAGCAGACCAGGGCCTGAAATCCAGCCTCACTGCTGAGAACCGAGGACACTTGCTGGTAAATCCCAGGAAATGCAGGTGGTGTGTGTCTGGGGTTGATGTTAGCAGGGAACGTGGAGTTAATTGAGAGGAGGGCGGTTTGATTCTCCCATGAGGAGGAAAAGGCATCACTTTAATAAGGCTGCCCTGGTTCCAAATCAATCCGGGCATCGTAGGAGGCGAAGGGGGAAGCACAGCTGAGGAATTGGATTAGCTCTTTGATGCTGGGAACTGCGCCGGCGGCTGCCTCTGCTGCAGGAGGCAGGGAGACGCGAGGGCCGAGCCTGCAGCGGGCAGTGCTGCTCTGGAGGTAAGGCCCCATCCCCAGTACGGTTCCTGCTGGTGGAGGAGCATCAGGGGCCCTCCCAGGGGTGCGACGCAGTAACCAAAGCCAGGTGCTCACCACTGCCCCGGCTGGGAGGGTCCAGAGGGCGAGCCCAAAGGCCTGGGGAGGGGAGGGGATGGGGAAGGCGGACAGGAGATGCCCGACATCTCCGAGGCCCAGGCCAGGGCCAGTCCCAGCAGTGTGTGGCTGGGAGTCAAGAAGCCTAGGTTTGAACCGAGCCTGCCGCTCCCAGCCTGTGGGAGCCTGAGCAAGTCGCACGATCGGAGCTTCAGATTTCTTGTCTGAAAATGGAGATAGTAACTCACCAGGGGTGTGGCCCATGTGAGGATTACGTGAGGTATCCTAGGACAGCAGTTCTCAAAGTGTGACACCTAGGAGTCCCCAGTAATTTTTCAGGGGGAGTTATAAAGTCGTAAGTATTTTCAGAACAATGCGACCGTTATTTTCCATTTTACCATGTTGGCAGTGATGGTGTGAAGCAGCAGTGGGTTGACCTGTTAGTACCTTATCCTGGGTGGGGACAGGGCATCAGGCTACTCTGGTCACTGCACTCTTCCCGCCACACGCCTGCTGAGTAAATAAATGAGCAAACACATACATGCCCGTTTCACTTAAACATCTCTTTGAGGAAGTAGCAAAATTGTGAATTTTGTTGAATCTTGACCGAGTGCACATCTTTTTAATATTCTCTGTGATGAAATGAGAAGTACACATAAAAGACTTCGAGTTTTAAAGCATATGATACTTTACCCCATTTGCCGATGAAAACAGTGTCAAAAAGGTAAAGTGAATGTCCCCAAGGTCACACTACTAATGGGTGGCAGGGTGAACATCCAGGTCAGGTCTGTCAGCCTCCAGGGCCACACTCCATGTGTTGCCTGGAACTGTGACAAGTGGCCACCCCAGGGTGGTATTTGCAGGGCTCTATCTAGAACTGGGCATGTGGTGGCATTTGGGCTCCGGTCCTGTCCACCCAGCCCTGGACTGCAGAGAACACCCAGACCTGGCCCTTTCAGAGATGAAACTCACAAATGGGGGGCCGGCGGTGCTTCCCTTGGCCGACCTTTCCTAGGGAACCTAAAACTCCCCGTTGAGCGGCTCTGTGAGGGCCACCTGCTGGGAAGTGAGGTCAGCCCCAGCCCGTAGTCCCTAACGGTGAGGGACGTCTTGGTGTCCAGCCACATTACTCCTGCTGTCCCAAGCGCCCATTTGCTCCTGGGATACACCCGTCCCTGCCTCCTGCCCAGGGAGTCCAGAGTCAAGACAGTCTGGTGGCCACAGAGAAAATGGAGAGCTGGAGGCAGAGCCATGGGCTCTGGCTGGCTGGGTAGCTGCCTGTTGTGGCGAAGAGTTAGCAGCCTGACCACCAAGACTAGGCAGGCTTCACATCTCTTCCGACCCCGAGGGAATGTGCCTGCTCCGTCCTGACGGGACACAGTGCACAAGAGGCAGGGGCGCTCTGGAGGACGTCAGGGAGCCACCCGCCGCGAGGTCAGGCGTCTTCACACACGTTGGCCCCAGAGGGAGCACACGTCTCCTGGCTCCTCGGCAGCCACCTGGCTGGGTAATTGACGGCCCTGGCACATGGCTCCTGCCCTGGAGCTGCCATCCTGAACTGCCCATTATGGACTAAGAATGGGGAGAGGCCAAGGCAGTAAAGTTGGGTGCCCCCTGGGTGAGAGGGCTCACCTGAGTGCTCTGTCCTGTCCTTGGAAGGGGGGTGGGTCTGGAGGCCCTCGACACTGTGGGGGTCCCCCGGTACAGCAGGAGCCGGGTCTCTGGCCCTCCACTCTCCCTACGCCCACCCCTACTATGTTTTCTGTCCTCTCCTTCTCCCCATCCCCAGGGGATGTATTGAAGACAGACAGACCATGGGCTTGACAGCTAATGGGCCGGAGGCAAATAGTGAATCTGAGAGGGCACAGAGGCAGGGTGGGCAGCACCCCCAGGGCAGGGTGGTGCCCCCAGGACTGTCAGCTCTGAGCACCAGGCTTTGGCCCTTAATAAACCAGACGGATCCCCAAAACAGTCCCTCTTGGGGCCCACCCCATTGCCCTCCTTTCAGAGAGTATTTCCTTCTTGTTTGGGGTTTGTGACACGTCAGGGCACTTGGCTCAGAGCAGAGAAGATTCACAGCTTCCTATAAACACACAGATGCCAACCTCCCCCTCTGCACAGCTCTTGCGGGGTTGCGTGTGGACAGTGCTGCCTCCCTCTCACATTCCTTGGAAACTAAGAATGAAATTGGACCTGAGGCCTGAACTCCATGCTGGAGGAGACTGTTCCTCTGGTGACATGTGGTCTGCTTCCCCCGTCCGCATGCAACTTGCCAGCTTGCCTTAGAAGTGCTCTGAGCAGGGTCCTAGGCTGGGGGCTGGCAGGGCCGTGGTCTGCCTGCAGACTTTGGACCTGTGGTTTCTCCGAAAACCATCGCTGTCTTCCCAGACTCCATGGCAGGGGCCATCCACCTTTAGCAGCTCATGAGGCGAAGCCTGCTCGGCCGTGGCTGGTAGCATAGCACTTTCAGGAGGTGGTGTTGATCAGGGCCGGGGTGCTCAGCAGGGGACACGGTGGGAAGGTGAATGAGACAGTGTGTCTGGGGCCTGGGCGCGCGGCAGCATCCCTGCCGTAGTGACAGAGGTGGTGGGGGAGGAGGAGTGGGCAGAAGAGCTTGCAAGAAAGCCCATAGACTTGTTAAATCCTTTCAGCAACATGAAGGGCTCACCTGCAGCAGGCTTCAGATACACCCCGTAGTGACAAGGTTCCTTTCGGGGCCCAAATTCTCTAGAGGAGAAGTCATGACATTGCCTGTTCCCTCTCCTCAGTGCTGGAGGCAGGAGGAATAGCTGGGACCCCTGGCCTTTGCGCCCCTCTCGTATGCCACCCTGGCCAGGCCCCCGTGTTCCTCAGGGCCAGCCCTCCACAGCCCCCCAGCGTCCATTCGTTCGTTCAGCAAGCACTCACAAGGTAGCACTCTGTGCTGGGTTGCAATGATGAGGAAGACAGAGCCGACCAGAGCAGACGCAGTCCCTGCCCCATGACCCTTACAGTCTAAGGGAAGCAAGACATTCAACAAAAGAGTCACACAATTGATTTTTTAATTACAACTATGATAATTGGTGTGAAATAAAAAGCACAATGCCCTGAGAGTTTATAATGGGGGCACCTAGTGGGGTGGAACGTCGGGCACACGGTCGCCATGATGCATGGGCTGTGGAGGGACCACAGGCACTCCTGGGCCTTCTCATGGGATGTCAGGCCACTCCCAGGCACCACCAGGGCTGGGTGTGTAGGGCGCACCTGTGTAACCCACACCTGGCAGGGCGGGGCTGTGGGACAAGCAGAATCTGGGGTGTAAAAGGGAATGGAGTGTCTGACTCTGCCTCTAATTCCCCAGCTGACCTTGAGCTGTCACTTTCCCTCTTTGTATCTGTCCCTTTCTCTGTGGAATGAGAAGGTTTGACTAGAAAGTCCCTGCAGTCCCTTCTCAGAGTCCCAGGAAAGCATTAGAGATTGTCAAAGGCCAAACTACGGTTCTTCCCCTAGTGGCTAAGAAAGCAATTCAGGAACAGAGCTGGGAAGGCGTCTTGGCACTCACTCCAGAGAACAGGGGGAGATGGAGAACCAGCCCCGCAGAGACCACGGCCCTTAATGTCACAGATGGAGGTGTGGGCATGGCAGGTGCACCTTGTGTCTGCAGAGTGGCTGGACTCAAGGATGGCGGCATGAGAAGAGAAGGCTGCTGTCATTGCCCAGAGGGCAGACTAGGGCACGAGGAAGACACTGAAGCAGGGTTTACGTTAGATATTAGGCAGTACTTTCTTGCTTATTGTACTGAGGTATCTGGCAGGTGATCAAGAGGGTGAAAAGAGAGTGTCAGATAGATGTTCCAGAAAAGCAGAGAAAGAGCTTTTCAGGGGGAGTGTCTGTGTGGAGGCGGGGTGGATGGATGACCTCATAAGGGCTCCCCCTCAGACAAATCCATGGGTCTCCTCTCCGGCTGCCAGTGATGTCAGCGCTGTCTGGGTGTCTGGGAGAGGAAGATGTCAGGTCCTCTTGGAAAAGAGTTTTTGAGCACAAACTATCCCCAGTTCACATCTCTTGGTGACACTTGTGACTAACAATGCAGTTCTCACACTCAGTCAAATCGAGCCCAATTACACCTTTGCTCTCTTGTCCTGCTATAATATAAATATGGCTTCTGAGAAGTGTATTAGTTGCTGGCAATGTGATTTCTGGGGAGCTTGGGTTTGGGGGTTAAGGGAGGCCAGAGTGTTTCATGTTTCAGACCCAGAAACAAGGGCTGGAGATGTGCTCCTGGGCGCATGGACTTGAGCACACCTGAGGCCTTCTCAGGGCACCCTGAGGCAGTCTTATCTCCAGAAATGGGGCATGGACCAGAGGTCCTCTCAAGGGTCCTTCGTGTTCTTGAACTTCTGTGTTGTTGTTAGGTCACAGGTTCTCCGTGTGTATGTAGGCGGGAGGAGTATTCATACATGTGTGTGTCCGCCTGCAGATTGTGAAAGGTCCATTGAAACCTGTTCCCCACATCCACTGAGGAAGATGATACACATCTTTAAATATGACTCATACTGTCAGAAAGGTGATAGGATTAACTTGTAGCATGAAGGATTTCGGATAGATACAAAAAGGAATTTCTGAACAGTTAATGTGGGTAGACATTGTGATAGAAAACCAGACAGGTGGTGAGACCTGCAGAGAGAAGGATGGTCTGGGGCAAGGCAGGTGTTAGGGAAGGACAGAATGATTTATATGAGTGTGGGTGTAGAGGTGATTGTGTGCACAGTTGTCTTGGTTTACTTGTCTTCAGGGAGTGTGTCACAGTGTGGGGGGAGGAGGGGAGGAGGAGCAGGAGGAGGAGGAGGAGGAGGAAGATGGGGAGGAAGGGGAAGGTACTAATGCTGGGCACAATAGGACTTAGCAGGGTGAAGGCCCACCCTGTACTGGTGCTATATCGTCTCTGGGGTAAGGGATGGGGTGTGTGTGTGTGTACTCAGCATCAGGAGATTTCAGTTATGAGAGTCAAACCTGCAACAGGACAACAGGACATGCAGGTGTCCCCCACCAAGTGGGCTACCCACTTACATTCAGGATGCTGTGAGTCTTCTCCCAAAACAGCTTCGTTGTATGTGGCCCATCCACATGCACTGTACATTAGCCCTGCCAGCAAGCCACAGTCATCCAGTCTCAGTATCAAGGTGGGAGTAAAGACCCAGGGACCTTGTGAAGAATACAGCTTCTAGATTCTTTCAACAGGGACTCTGGTCTGGGGCTCAGGATAGACTCGGTTCCTTCTTTTCAACACAATTCTGATGTCATTCCAAATGTTCCCAGAGGTACTTTAGGGTTCATACTAGAAAATGCATAAAACTCCTCTGAGGAACCAGCAGAGGAGGAAAGGACAATACATTTATTTTTTGACTCCTTCTCCCAAACACACACTCTTGACTCCAAGGACCCACAGAGGGTCACAGTTATATTCTGAACTTTGAAGGTGTGATCTTGAAAAATCCTAATGACCAACCTCCAGCCTCTTGGCAGGACCTTTCAAAATCACCCTCATCCTCTGAGATTCTCCTGTTATCCACAGAGCTTCCAGACTTCTCTTGGCCTTCCCTTCTACTGACTTCCTTCTCAGAAAGTCGTCCCTTGGAGACTTTGCGGCTGACAGTATCAGCCAATATCACTGTCTCACTTTTAGCTTCTCTGAAAGGACCTGTGCCTCGGCAACTTAGAATCAGGTTCAAGGTGATGAAATTGAGGGTTTGGGATGGTGCGCTGTCCCCTTCTGCACGCTCTTGGACATCTTCCTGTTTATCCCCTTGGAACAAGTCTCTAGTCTGCCTCCTTCATGGGAGGTCTTCTGTGCTATCCTGCACAGCACCCTTACCATGCTGGGAGCCCCAGCAGTATTTAGAAATGCAAACAATGGGAGTAAGGGGTTCAGCACCACGGACAGAGCTTTGCACCGCTCTACCCTCCTGCCTAGACGTTCATGAGCTGAGTCCCAGCTTGCCAATTTGGGAGGTAGAGGCAGGGATGGGGGGAAAGCTGGTGGTGTGGGAAATTGTTTCTACCCTTTAGTGACTGTGTGGACCTTGGCCAGGCCACTTCCTACCTCTCAGTCCCATTTTTTACTCTATAAAATGAATGGGATGAACTCCAAGCTCAACGATGCTCTGTTCCTGAGCATCTATGATTGTCTCTCCCAGGTCTTTAGAAGTAGTTTTGACAGATATGGCCTGGTTAGGGGAGGGCCAGTTTAGCTTGGAGGTGATTGGATTATATGACCTCAGGTCCTGGAATCTGGCTATGGTCTCCCAAGGTCAGTGACTTGCATCTCTCTCCAGCTTATGGAAATGTTGAGAGCAGAGGCTGGTTCCCTGTAAGATTCATTATTCCAGATGCCTTGTTGTTTACCCTACTCATATGCAAAACTTAGCAGGATTGGTGGGAGGGGCAGGTTTTGGTGGTAGAGTGTGGTCCTATGAAACGTACAGGGGGTAGAGTATTGGAATGAGGCAGGAGCTGAGTAGGCATCCCTGGAGAGGAGGGGGCTACCAAGGGATTGGCGTGGTGGCAGGTCAGCAGGGCATAAGAGCACAGCCCCTCCCTCACTTGCTGGAGAGCTAGGCTGCAGCCGGAATGCCTGCGATGGGTGGAGGTGAGAGGCATGGCTGGATAGAACGGCATGGGGCCAGGTGTAGGGGGAAGGTGGGCAGAAGCTCTGCAAAGCACTGAGGGCTCTTGGCAGGGAGCCTGTGAGGTAACAGAGAAGGTCAAGGCCAGACTGAAGCTGGGCCCTGTGTGCCTGCACAGGGCTTCCTTTTCAGTCTCTTGATTCATCTGAGCAGGAGCATCTCCCTGCTTCCAAGCCCTGGGAAATCCTGCAGGGTCGGGGAGGCTCTCCTCTTCTGTCCTCTGGTATATTCTCTTCCCGTCTTCACACCATCTACATCTCTTCCTTCGCCACCGTATATCTCGCTAAAATGACAATCCAAGCCCTCCTTGTCTCTCTATCCGGGGTGCTTAGTATGGGGCAGAAGATGTAAGTGTCACCTCCTTGATCACAGAAGCAGCAGCCCTGGTTCTACATACTGGATGGGGTCACTTAGAACCCTCCAAAATTTGCCTAACTCAAAAGGGAAATTCCAGGCAATGTCTGGATTGCCTCTTACCTCCCCTTTGGGTGACTGTCCCCCTAAGCCCCCCTCAGAGATGCCAAGTTGCCTACCTGCTGTCCTGGGCTCTTTAGCCCTCCCCCAGGTCTGCTCACCGCATCCCCCTTTCCCCAGCCCTGAGAACAGGCCAGTGTGTCTTAGTCTGAAGCCCTAGGCACAGACTGAAGCTACCCCTCTGCTGAACTTGGCACTCCTTCCAATAAAGAGGCCTCTGCACATTGACTAGGCGGCGCTGCCTACCCAGAAAAGGCCGGGGAAGTAGTGATGGTTTGTGGGTATGGTGGAGGCTGCCGGGGAACGTGTTCTTGGCACGGCGGCACCGTGGCACTTATAACCCCAGGCGGTTCACTCCTACCTTGCCAGCAGACAGCATCAGCTCTTGGGAATGAAGTGGGGACAGGGAGAGCGGGGGTCCCTGCTTGGCAGAGAAAACTACTGGGTGCACGTGTGGGTGCAGTGTTCTGAGGGGGGAGGAGAGCTGGGGACAAAGCCTCTAGCGCCAGCAGCACCCGTTGCTTGGGTGCCATCCTGAAAGCCACTGCCCAAACAGGGAGGTGGTTCTGGGGCACAAGACGCCTGGACGAGCGAGCTGGGTCCCGCAGTCTTACTGCAATAAGCACAAAGCTTCGGTCTTAAAGAGAACTGAGTCTACATCTAATCTCATTCTAGGCCCAAGCAGCACAAGATGCCTGGAGACTAATTTTGAGTCACTCTTAGGAATACAGTTCTAACACAGCAAGAACTTGGTCTGTTTGGATGTAAACCTAGTGTCTCATTCAGTGCCTGACACTTGGAAGATGCTCACTAATATTTATCAAATGAATATTGAAGGATTTGAATTGCCCAGATACTCAGTGGCCTTCCTCAGGAGACCAAGCCCCTGTCTGTGGGTGTATTTCAGGGGAGGCCAGGTGACCATTTAAGTGTTGCATTGTTAGAGGGGCTCCTGTGGCACCAGTGGCTTGGTCCGAAGGGCTTTCCCTATTTGACTCTAAGAATCCATGATTCTGTGATCTCTTCTGAAGAGAGAAGACCTTCAGAATGGGGCTGGAGCTGGGCCGGCAGTGGGCATCTTTCTCAGGGACGCAGAGCCCAGTACCTCTGGCCCAGCCACCTCTGCTGCAGCCACCTGCCGCCAGATATGCTTGTCAAGCTTGATAAAGAGCATGTCTGTTTCTTGCTTCCTGGAAGTCCTTATTGTGAGGTCCCTGTGTCCCCGTCGCAGCTTGGCCTGTGACTTGCTGGCCGTCTGTTCAGTGGAGTGATATTCATCTGACTTGCATAAGCATCTCAGAGGTGGACGCTTAGTAGGTCCTGGGTGGGCGGGCGGACGGGAGAGATTGTCGGTTGCCTGCACGGGGGAGTGGAGGCAGAGTGGGTGTCGGTCCCGGCTCCAGCTGCTCCCAGGCTTCCTCCTGCCTCTGGCTGTGATGAGGATGAATTATGGATGGTGACTAATGGATCGCTGCTCCTGTATGAAATATTCAGCAGGGACCATGCCAGGTCTGTGTAATCAGATGTTTCATGCTGCCCTCCTGGGATGTGTGGGACTCCTGGCTTTCCCTGGCTCTCAGAACCCCAGGGGCAGGGGCGAGGGGTATGTCCCCAGAGAGGAGTTGGTTTTATGCAAGGGGGCCCCTGGGGCAGCTTCTCAGGGTGTACTTACAGGGAAGAGGGCAGGGGCTCGTAGTTCTTAGTTCTGGAGGCTGGACTTGCGTGCCTTGTGGGGTGACTGCTCTGCCCAGCATTCACAATGTCGGTGAACTACCAGAAGGCATTGGTGGGGGTGAATAAAAGGGCCACACACAGCCCAGGGTATCTGAGAAGAGTGAGTGGGATGCTGATGGTGAACGGAGGGCTGGGGTCCTTCCTCTCCCACAATGCTCCCTGTCCCCAGGTACTGAAACAGCCCTGTAGAATAATAGCATCCCTATCCAGATGAGGGGGGATGCTCAACGGGGTTAACCGATTTGCCTAAGGTCCCACAGCTAGTGGCTTATGGAGGTGGGCTCCCCCCACAATGCCACGCCTCTTCTCCCCACCCCTCCCTGACCTGCCCCCTCTTCCCCTTCCCCACCGACCCTGTGGGAATGATGTCACTGGGATCCCAGGATAGAATTACAGCCATAAGCAGCCTGTGCTGAGAAGGCTGGCTGGTCCCCAGTGGGGGATGGGATGATGGGAGAGAGAGAGAGAGAGAGAGAGAGAGAGAGAGAGTGTGTGTGTGTGTGTGTGTGTGTGTAGGGAGTGGCTGCTGGTTTCTCCTGGTGCTTGTGGAGTGGCACGCTTAGGGCTCTGCACTAGGCTCCCTCTCTTCTCAGGGAGCAGCAGATCAGCTCAGCAGCCAGGACTGTTCAGTCCCCTGAGCACATCAGAGCCAGGAATTCGGACAGGAGCCTGGCTGGGGATTTGCACTGGGGCCTGGCTGACAGGAGGTGGGGTTGGGAGTGCCCTTCCTGGCTGCGCCCCAGCTGACTGTCAGTGTGGGGTTGGCTCTCTTGATGGGCTCCCGTGAGCAGTCGACCTTCCGTGGCGTTCCGGACCACAACTAGAACCTGCCTATCCTGACTCCCAGGTGGTCTTCCCATCACCACCAGAGGATGGGTGAGAAGGCCACTGAGGGCCCTACTTTAGGCATGAACAGCCTGAATCAGCCCACTCGCATCAGTCATGAAAGACCCAGGGAGCGCAAGGGGGCCAGTGCTTCCGACCATCCACTTCCAAGTCTCCCAAGTCCCTTCCAGCATCAGGAAGCTCTTCTGCTGTCGGGTGCCGTGCCCTCCTGCTGCAACCAGATATATCCTCCTGCCTCCTGGCTCGGCAGTTCTGTCCCTCAAGGCCTCATGTAACATCATGGGTGTGGGAGACGGATGAGTAATGCTTGCCTAACAGAGAGGAAAATGCAGTTCAGGATTTGGGGCTTAGAGCCAAATCCCTCTGCAGCTATCTCTCATCTCCAACTTGACACATTTCTCCACTCGATACCTGGGTGCTGCCCAGGAGACCAAATCAGAATATCTTGCAGGACTGCCCCCTGCCTCATGCAGACCCTTGACTGCCCTCCCACAGGACTGGGCCAGAGTGTTATGACAGATCATCCTGGCTAGGGGACAAGTAAAACACTTAGTGGACTTTCTCTGCATCCTCTCATTTCACCCTCCTGATACTAGCAGGAGAGGACAAGGGCTGAGGTAGCTACTGTGGATTGATTGCTCTAGACCATTTTACAGGTGGGGAAATGGAGACTCAGAGAGTAAAGTGACCAGCTCAAGTCCACACTGCAGGTGGGAGTGTGAAAGCATGTTGGTGTTCTGCTCTGAAATCCAGTCCCTGGGTGTGGGGAGTGACAAGGCAGAAAGTGGGGCTCTTGCCCACGCTTGGCGTCTCTGTTCCCTCAGCCTCTGCTGCAGGAGGGGCCCTGGCTGACCAGGCCCCACTGCCCCTGGGACACTGTCCCCATTCCACTAATGTGCCCTCGGAGTCCTGGCGGCTAAGACTATCGTTTGCTTATTTGAGCTTCAGTTCAGTGCTGGGTGCAGAGCCCGTGGCAAATAGGAAGGCAGAGGGGGAGAAAAGATAAGTTGTTCTGTCTCAGGTTTCCAAAGGGAAAAAGTAACGGTGTAGAAAAGGATCTATTCTTTAAGAAAACAAACAAGGCTGTGTCTCCCAGAGCAGCCCTCTTCCTCGCCGGAGCCACGCATGCTTTCGGTGCCACCATCCTCAAGGCTGTTCCTTCACAGCTTCTGGGCAAGGGGGGACCCTTCTCTACCCGCCTGCCAGTCATTATCAAGCTCAGCGGAACGTCTACAACACACCCAGCCCAGGAACGGGTTTTACGGGAATTGTCCTGGGCCTCTTGGGGAGCCTGGGAGTGGGGGACCCTGCCCCAGACCATGCCTTTTCTTTCTCAGGCCAGTGGACCCCACCTTCAAGAAGGAGAGAGAGTTGTGACCTCACTGTTTTCCTTGAGACCCTGTCTGTCTGTCTGAGGCAGGGATGACAAGGAGACAGGCTGAGCGGGAAGGTTGATAGTGCCAGCATCCCCTTTTCTTGATCCTGTCTTGGTGGATGTGCCTGGCGTCGCCTGGCACTCATCCCCAGGTGTGAGGGGGGAAGACGACTGTGCACCTGCACCCCCCCCCCCATGCCAGAGACTCTTTCCCGATGATCTCATTTCCTCGCCTTGCTTGCAGGGAACATGCCTTCTAGCAAAGTGAGCCTGTTTCCCTAGTGAATGGAGCTGGGGGATGTGCATTCATTTTGCCCCTGAGCTGTGACAGGCAATAGGACATTTGCTCTGAAATATGCTTCAGTATGGATTGAAATAAAATACTCAGTGTATTTTGCAACAGAGCATTAAAAACGAATAATGCAGGCATCTCCCCCAGACACCAGATTCCTAGGGTGCATGTCACCCAGACTTTCCTGTCTCTCCCTCTGAGCACCCCTTCCTGTGGGTGAGGTGGGTGGTGGGGTGAAATTTAACGTGGCCAGGGAGCAGTGGACAGCCAATGAAGGGCTGACCTCAAAGTGCCAGAAATACTGGGAGATCTTAAACTGTACTTCCAGGACGCTCCTTTAGAAATATGGGAGGAATAATGTGTATGTTCAAACCCCTGGATGACTGGCCCTAAATAGCCAACCCCACTGGTTCTCTGCAGTGCCCATGGGATCTCTACTGTGTGAGCAGTGGAGCTGTTAGGGTGGGGGCCCGGAATGGAGGGCGGGTGGGCCTAGTGCAGCTCTGATTTCCCTCAATATGCCCCCTTCTATTCCTCATAACCTGTAAGCAGACTCTACCCAGAGAATGAGTAATGCCAGCCCGGTGAGTGGGGAATGGCTCTATTTTCACTTATTTTACTCCTTAGGAGGTGAAAATACTATTTGCTCAGGCGGTCCTTCCTCAGCACGTTGGTCTGCCAGGAGAGGGCTGAATGCCCAGAGCCTGATTCTGCCGAGGGCCCTGTCCCCTTCCCTAGCATGGCAGGACCCCCAGGAAGCCCGCTTCCGAGGGGCAGTCACCAGGTCTGACACTTCCCCTTCCCAGCTTCCCACCTTGTCTTCACGCTGCTGCCCTCATCCCAGTTCGGCTGGTGACCTGGCCATGGCCAGGCTTCGGGTCCCTCCGCCACCCTCACCCACAACCCACTGCTACACTAATATTCCTAAAATACCTTTTGAACATGTCATCCCCACCCCTGTTCATATGCTACTTCCCACGGGGATGGGTTGGACGTGAATGCCAGGAGCTGGCGAGTGGGTCAGAGGCGTGTCAGCCAGGGTGGGGAGTTTTGCCAGAACATCATGACCTGGGGAAGAGGGTCAGGTCTGCAACATGTCAAGAAACATGTCAAGTTCAGGAGATGCCAGAGGAAGGAACTCACCACCAACTGAGACCCAGTGCATCAGGGGGAAGGGGGAAGGTGGGGTGGGGACACCCAGAGACAAATTCCTGTAGACAAGGTCCTGCTGTCTTTGTTAGAACTCTTGACTGAAGTATAAGAGGAACACAGAAACATTAACAAATCCTGAGTGTACAGTGGGGTGAATAGTCACAAATGGAACACACCTGTGTAACTTGCAGCCAGACCAAGAGATAGAACATCACCAGCTCCCCAGAAGGAGGACATGATACCAAGTTAATGGAAGTGCCTCAGTTTCCCCAACCACGCACTACAGAATAATTTTTGAGCTGGACTAATACAGTTCCAAGTGCACTCATGTGTGACTATCTTCTTTCACTGAACATCATGTTTGTAATGTTCACCTTGTTGCCTGCAGTTGTAGTTTATTCTTGTTGCCGTGTCCTATTCCATTATGACAATATACCTCAATTTATTCATCCATTCAACTGTTAATGTTCATGACATTTAGGCAGTTTCCAGTCTGGGGCTATTGCAAATCGAGCTGTTGTGAGCTTTCTTCTGTTTGCCTTTTGGTAAGCACATTTCTCCTGCTTACCAAAGGTCATGGGGTGTGTGTACGTTTTGTTTTGTTACTGGGGGCTGTGCATTTCCCAGAATGCTCTTGCCAGTTTATACTCCCACCTGCCGTGATGGCAGATCCCTGCTGCTCCATATTCTTGTCAACACTTGGTATTTTCTGTCTTTATTTTAGCCATCTGGCAGGTGTTTACGGTATCTGTCTTTGATTTCAACGTGCATTTCCCCGAAGGCAGAAACTTACTCCATTACTTGTTGGCCTTTTGGGTATCCTTTTTGAAGTGACCATTCAAGTCTTCTGCTCATTTTTCTATTGGGTTTTCTGTCTCTTTCTTCTTGATTTGTGGGCAGCATGCCTCCCTCTCTTGAAGGCTCAGGTTCTAGTCCTTCACTTGTGCTTTTCTTCCAAAAGCATAAAAGCTGGGGTAGTTTTGGAAGCCAGGATCTGATCACGTCTGTGGCTTGCCGACTGCAGGCTGATGCACGCTTGGCCCCGTGGCAGCTCTGTGCCTTTCTTGATCTCTCCTCCCCACCCTCAGAGACCCCGGCGGGATCAGATGGGGCCACAGCCTGACCTCACACCCGCCATGCCTCCCGCCTCTGTGCCTTTGCTCAGGCGGGCTCCTCACCCGGAATGCTTCCAGGAGCCTTTGGGTCTTCAGTCTCCGTGCTTCCCCACCCCCTCCAGGTTCAGAGGAAAGCCCACCTCTTGCTTGAAGCCTTTCCCAGCTCCAGCAGCTCACAGGATCCCTTGCTCCTCGGCCCTTCTTCTTGGTTGCCTCCTTTGGCAACTGATGACATCTGTCTGTGTCACCTCTTCTGCTGCTGTCTCATCACTTAGCTCTGTGTCCTGTCCAGCCTCCTGGAGCTGGTGCCTCTGCTTCCCCAGTGCCTGGTGCACGTGGGTGCTTCTCTGAGCCAGGACAGGGAGAGGCCAGGAGCCGGCCCAGGGCGGCCTCGCCATGCTCCGTCCGCCCTCTCTGCCGTAACACATCAGGTCATTCAGCCCACGCCTTCCCGGCCCCCACCGGGTGCTGGCCCTGTGCCGGGTGGGGTTCGGCAATGAGTTGTGCCCCTTCTCCATGAGTTCAGTCTCACTGGGCAGACAAGCCAGGGACCCAGGTTGCCAGAGGGGGTGTTAGGGTGAGTGCGGGCTGGGGTGGCCTGGGCGGAGTGGTCTGGGAGACCAGACTGAGAAGCCTGGGGCCACCAGCAGGCTGCGGCCCCGCCTCCTCGACAGGAGCTGTACCCAGAAGCCACGGGGCTAGGTGGGCGGCAGCCCATGAGGCCCAGGCCTCAGATCTGAGCCCTCCCACAGCTCAGCATGCTCACCTCTGCTGCGCACTGCACTTCCCACCTGATGGGGAGGCCAGGCTGGGGCGGAACCCTTCGCCCGGCAGCTCAGCTGGCTTACTAGTGCTGTCCTCTGGGGGCCTGGAAGGAATGGGGGAGAGCTCAGGGCCGCACATTCCCCACTGCTGGGAACAATCATCAGCGTAGGCTTCTGAGGCCCGGAGGACAGCGCAACAGCCCGCAGAGCCGCCCCCTGCTGCCCCTTTGCTCTCAGGGCTGAAGATCCCGCACTGTGGTCTGGAGGCTGAAGGGCTTTCAGTGGGGCTTTAAAGATTTCACTTAACATTTCCTGAGTGCTCTTGTCTGCTGCCCGTGCCTGGAGAAGTTAAGGACCCCGCTCTGGGGATTCCTCCTGTTAAGTAAGACGAGACACCAGTCGGGAGGCGGAAGATCTCCGCTGCCGGCTCGCACTTCGCATTCCCTGGGCTCCTTCGCAGCGACTCTGCCCTCTGACCTCCCTCTCACCCCCTGGGGCCACTGGGCCTGAGGGAGGGTCCCCAGGCCAGCCCGGGAGATAGGCCAGTGGGTGCAGTGGGCCTCGAGGGGCCTCGGAGGGTTAGGAGCAGCAAGGGAAGGTGGGCTTCCGATGCTTGGCCGTGCCTGGGTTGGGGGGTGTTTGTGACCGGGCGTAGGGGGGCCAGAAGCCCTGCGTGGAAGAATCCAGCACCTCCCCAGGCACCGTGCGCCCTGCTAGTGCCCCCGGCGTCTGAGTGGGCGACTTGCACAGAGCCCACGCTGGAGGCACAACAGTGGGCTTCAGGCGTCAGGAGCGGCGTGGAAACAGCTGTTTTGCCAAGGGCTCTTGTCTTCCTCCTCACATCCCTGGAGAGCCCAGCAGGGTTTGCCCAGGCCCACAACAGGCAGCGCAGCCTCCAGAAATCCGCGTGCAAGCTCGGGGCCAGGGGACTATCCCTCCTCCCCACCCACGTGCCTCTTGGCTGGTTTGTTTCCAGGAATCGGCTTGCTGGACACTAAGTGTTTGCTGGGAATGCGTTTAGGTGGAGAAAGGCACGGAGGGGTGAGGAAGAAGCCGAGACTGTGTGGGAACAGTGCGAATTCTGTGCTTACGGAGGGCTTTGGGGAACTCTCCCTCCCCCTCCCGGGCCCTTCCCCTCCCCACCTTCCTGCTGCATGAGCTGTGACATCAGCGATGCATTTCAGCACCAACTGGGCCTGAATAGGAGAGAAAGACTCATTCTCCAAGATTGCATAGGTGGGTCCCACTTGCTTTATCTCCTCGAGGCAGAAGCCAGTTCTTTGCCTTAGGAAGCTCTATATTAAGCCAGAATGTATGGAGCCCCAGCACAGTGCAAGCATACAGGGATGAATAGCCACAGCCCCTGCTTTCAGAGTGCACATATCCTGGGTGCCCATAAACTGACACACAGGACATTGTTACATCCATAGTGAGGTGAGGTTCAGAAGGATGGGAGTCCTGGTCATGCTAAAGAGGGCTGGTGGACTTGGAGAGGGATAAATGCTCTGAAGGAAGAGAAGAGGGTACTTATTAGCAGAGGGCATCCCAGGGAGGGAACATGGATAACAACAGAAAGGCAGGACTGCACTGAGGGCTGTCAGGGTGTGCACAGTGGGGGTGGCTGGTGGGAGCCTCGGCCCACGTATGCAAGGCCTTGAATGCCAGGCTTCCATTGGAGGATATTCAGCAGGGGTGTCCTATGGACAGATGTGCACTTTATAAAGTTTGCTCTGGCGGAGATATGATTCCTGGTTTGAAGGGGGGTGGCGCGAGGCCGGGCGAGTGGTGAGAAGATGAGGGTGGAATGTAGGTGAGAATGGCAAGGGCCTCGGCCCCTGGGAGGCAGAGTCTGTGTCGAGAGCTAATTAGGAAGAAGAATGCAGCAAAGCTGACACGCAGTTAGAGGTGGGGAAGGCGGCTGAGGAGGATCCTGGAGCCTCGGAGCCCAGCAACGAATGACTGGGTGGCGCAGGAGCTGAGAAGGGACGTAGAGGAGGAGGAGGGTCGGGGTTAATTTGAGGGATGAAGGTGAGTGTAGTGTGGGGCATAGTGAGGTGCGCCTGGGACATGTGTGTGGGGATTACCAGCAGACAGCACATGCGGTCTAGTGCTCGGAGAGGCCGGCCGGAGGAGGAGGAGACGCCAGGGTCCGCACCACCACCGGGGAATTGTGGGAGGGAGCAGAGGAGGCAGCGGGGACCTCTGCCCCAGTGGGACAGGCGGGTGGTGCGGGGCGGGCGGGCGAGGAAGGGAGCGCTGACAGCAGAGCAGGAATGGGTGCCGCCCCAAAGCGAGGCCTGGGGGGTGCTGCCATCAGATGTCAGGAGGTCCAGCGAGGCAGGCCGTGCAGTGTCCCCGAGAATTGGCACTTCAGAGGCCACCGGGGGCTGCCGCCAGAGCCGCACTGTGTCAGACTGTGCTGCGGAGGGCTCAGTGGCGGGAGGAAGCGAGGCTGAGCTGCAGCGGCTTGTCTGTGTTGGCAAGAAGCTGGCGGTTGTGTGTGTATTTTCATTTATAAATTAAATAAATAAGTACACTTGAGCTTATCTGTAGATGGAAGAGGCAAGGCAAGTGGAAGTAAGAGGGACGGGGGACAGTCGTGAGCAGGATCCTAGGGGCCTTTCCCACCTCCCCTAGGAAGTGGGGGTGAAGGGCGCAGGGGAGGCTGGGCTCGCAGGAGTGAGGACAGGCCCTCCCCCTGAGAGGCGGGGCCGTGGGCTGATAGGCAGGCCTGGAGAAAGAGACAGACTTGAGATCCCAGAGATGGTAATGAAGGGGGTCACGAAGCCCTAGGGTCCTGGGGGAGGCGGGGGTGGGGGTGAGCCACAGAATGAAAACAAGAAGAGAGCAGGGAAGGGGTGGAGACACTGGCAGAGCCGTCTCCACCTCCAAATCACAGACTCCAAATCTGGATTCGTGGATCATAGAATCAATCTTACAGGCTGCCATGTTTAAAAAACTATTTTTAGAAAGTTAAAATAGCAGAAAATATAACAAACATCCGTTTTGTTACAATTAACAGCTTTTAATGTTTTGTCAGTCTTTTGTCTGTATATCTGAAAACAACACAAATACTGTGTGCCCACCCTCTCCTTGATAAGCATGCAGGTGTGGGTGGGAGGCAGCCCAGACGAAGCTCAGGTCCTCTCTGGGTCGCCTCCAGTCTTGCTCCCTGTCCGCCTCTTTGAAGGCAGCCGGCACAGTTTTGCTGCACATAGTGTGTGAACCAGACAGTTCTGCGTTTCACATGTTGTATTAGTGCCTGACACAACAAACTACCCGAGAGTGCCTGGCAAAACACCTGGTAGCAAGCCGCCCCAAATTAGTGGCTTAAAAGAACAACGGTCGTCTGCTTTGCCAAGACACCTGAAAAACAAGCAGGGCTCAGCGGGGATGGTTCATCTGTGCTCCTCATGGTGTCAGCTTGGCTGGGACCTGGAGGGTCCACTTCAAGGGGCTGGGTCAGATGGCTAGCAAGTTGGCGCTCACTGTCAGCTGGGAGTTCAGTTGAGGCTGTGGGCTGGGGATCTCTGTTCCTGCCCATCTGAATCCCTCTGCACTTCCTCATGGCATGGCGGCTGGGTTCTGAGAATAAATGTCCAAAGAAAACAAGGTGGACATGCATTGCATTTTCCTTACCTGGTCTTGGTCACATACATCACTTCTGCCATAGTTTATCAGTCAAAGCAGTCACAAAAATCCACCCAGTTTCAAGGGGAGAGGACGTAGACTTCTCCCCATGTCAAGGTCACATTGTAAGAAGAACATGTTAGATGGGGGATAACAGTCTGCCATATGTATGTTTAAAAGTTTTACCTAAACAAAATCAGATATTCTGTGTTCTTTCTTCCCTTGCTTTTCTCACTCAGCAACATGTTGTGAAATGTTGACCCAAACTTACTTTTTCATGCATGTCATGGCTGATGGTCAGTTTCGGGCAGTGAGGAGGGGCTGTTAGCAATATTGTGGATTTGGTCCCAGCAGAGGCTTCTGTTATGGTGGCTAAATGCTAGCCTGGTGAAAAGCTTCTGTTTTAATGAGAGCTATTATATCCAAAAGCCGAGTCTGGTTGTCTGCTGTGAGATGCAAGATTCTTGCCACTTGTTTAAGCATTAGTCTCAGCAAAAAAAAAAAAAAAAAGGCAGAGAGAAATGTAATCAGTCCATATGAATTGAGTGAGGGTCTGTGTGCTAGGAGTTCAAAGGCAGGAAAGAAATATAAGGCAGGGGTTTTGCCCTTGTGGAACCAGTAATCCATTGGAGGACACGAACACCCAGTTTGTAAGCTGGGATGGGACCTGGTTCTGCCACTTCCTAGTGGGGTGACAGGGCAAGTTATCGAGTTGCTCTCTCTCTGTAAAACAACAGATGGATGTGTGCCCAAACTGGCGGTGAGGACGCGGTGAGGGTATGCAGAGCATTTAGCACGGAGCAGTGCATCTAACATATGGCAGAAGTGAAAAAGCAGCCAGCCGTGATGCTGGGCAGGCAAGGGCCAGGTGACAGGTGGCTTGAACCTCAGCGGAGGAGCTTTAATTTCATCGCGTAGGTGTTGTTTCAGGTTTGCTGGGCTGGCTGGCTGGACTGAGTGGGAACCTGGGGGAGACCAGCCAGGAGGCCGAGAGAAATCCACTTGGGTATCCATGAACGAATATGTTTCCTCCTGAAAGCTGTGAAACTCCTCCTGTCGCGGTGACCATTGGGACACGTGTGGGTCTGAAAGTGCCCGTCTCAGCCTGTCCAGGGCCTCCTCAGCTCTCAGCCGTGACTGCAGCCCCTCAGCACTGCCTCTGTGAGTCCCCGGCTCACCCACGTGCCCTGGCCCAGTGTTCTCATAGTTCTCTATGCTTGGCACTCAGAGTCTCGGCCTTCATGTCTTTGATTTAGTGCGTGTCCCCTCCACCAGGCTAAGCTCAATGAGAGCAGGGCCTACCAGCGCGTCCCTGGGGCCTGGTAGGGTGTCTGGTAGGTGCTCGTTAAGTATTTGTTGAAGGAGTGACTGTACATCAAAAATATGGTAAGACAGACTCATGCTGATTCATGAGCCCCACATGCACAGATATTCACCACATCTTACTTTTCTTTACTATGTATCTCATGGTTTTACATATAAAGTCCTTCATTTCATAGATGCTGAGCTGCTGCTAGGGGCCACATGCTGTTCTGGGGGGGAAGTGATCAACAGGAAGGTAATGGCCCTCCACGCAGCCTGCATTCTGTGGGAGACAGACAGACAGCCAACCAGGGACGAGCAGGATCACCTCGGAGGGTACAAGGGCTCCTAAGTACACGGAGCAGGGCAAGAAAATGAGGAGAGGCCTCTCTGATAAGGCCTTTGAGCTGAGGGTGGTGCTGCAGACTGAGTGCTGTGTCCCCCCCAAATTCTTATGTTGAACCCTAATGTGATGGTGTGAGGAGGTGAGGCTCTGGGAGGTGATTAGGTCATGAATGAGGGCAGAGTCCTTATGAATTGGGTTAGTGCCCTTACACCAGAGACCTAGAGAGCTCCCTCCCACTTCCAGTAGGACCAGCAAAAGAGCTGTCCTGCACCAGGAAGTGGGCTCTCACCAGACACTAAATGTGCTGGTGCTCTGGTCTTGGACTTCCAGCCTCCAGAACTGTGAGAAATACATTTCTGCTGTCTGGGAGCCACCCAGTCCATGGTATTCTGTTGTAGCAGCCCGAGCAGACTAACACAATGTGACTGGTGAAAGGAACAGTGGAGGACTGGGCAGGGCCCACCAGGCAGAGGGTGATGTGGGGGAAGAGCTGTGAGGGACGCCAGTGTGACCAGAGTAGTGCGAGAAGGGCGGCAGCAGGGAGCTGAGGTCACTGTGTGCATGTGTGTGCGGGGGGCGGGGGTGCAGGCCAGATCATGCATGGCATTAGAGGTCAGATTAAGGAGTTGAGATTTCACACTGAACACATTGGGAGCTCTCGGAGAGTTTTGAGCTGACGAGAGATAATTTGGTTTACTGTTTAAAAAGAACCCCCTGGTTGATAATAGATTGTGCTCCCGTCAGCTATACAGATATGGATGAGTAACTGAACATGTAAAATCATGGCATGCACAAGCTGTCATTTATTGAACTTATGTTCCTATATTAGAGAAATCACATTACACAGACTTTCACATCCTTCCACACAGATGTGTTCACATGTCCCAATACATCATGCTGACCCTGGGTATGTGCATAATTAAATAAACCTGTGCCCTCACACAGGATACACACAGACTAGCCTGCCCACACGGGACTTCACGTGGTACACAAAAACACCACGTCCATATAAATGTACACGTACACATCCGTGCCTACCCACAGCTGCCCATCACCAAGCAATCTCATCCAGGCTTCTAATGGCAAATGAGATCAGAACTCTATGAGGAATTGTCCTCTCTGTTGAGCATGAATGTGCTAAATAAATCTCCCTGACTTGAATAAATCTTGTACAGATGTAGAAAATGCATTAAAGGCTGAACAACTAGAGGTGGCTGGAGACGGTGGTGGGAACAGAGTAGTAAATCTTCTGCAAGGGGTGTGCCAGCAGCTGAGGCTCTCCACTTGCCCGTGAGCAGGGAGGAAGTGGAAGTGTGAGTGAGTCGGGCTGCTGGAGGTCACCCCAAGGTCACGGGGGCCTCCTTCCCTGCATAATATGTTCTGTCTTTTTGAACTGTCTGGACCTCCCCCATGGATATGGACAAGTGTAGGTCTTCATGACATAGAAACATCCAGATCATTTGACCCATCTGGGGAGGAAAAGTACTAGTTGAGTCAAAACTCACTCCAAACTCTTTTTGGAGGATGTAGATAAAATATCCATGTATTTTTTATTTGTTTGGGCCTAATTTAGACACAGATTCTTCCCTGGAATGTAACTGAGTTTCCATTCCATGATTTTATATATTGTTGGGGTCATTAACATGTTTCACCACTGAGGCTGGCCTGCCATACAGTCATGTGTGATTATTCTGCTGTTTATTCTATAAGACTTCTCATTTTTATTCAAACCAAGACTTAGTAGTTACCTATAGCTCAGACACTTCCCCCTTTCCAGTTTATTCACCAAAATGTTCAGTAAATCCAGGTGCACCTGCTGCATACTTGGAGGAGTCTCATTCATTTCCTAGTGTTTCCCCCTCCCTGGATTTTCTTTTAACTCTGTCCAGACTTCTGGGTGAGGAGTGAAAAATGCCTTCATTAGCTTCCATCCTAGCAAACACACGGAGATTAGGAGACAACTGGCACCTGCTCTCCTGACTCTTGGTTTGGCTGTTCTGACTCTCTCTATATATATATTTTTATTGCCATTATTTTATTTTCTAAAACATATGGTTAGAAATCACCCTAGTTGACAAAATAATGAGATAATGTATTTGAAAGCATTCAACAAAACTTCATTTTCCCATGGTTTTCACATTTTTATTAGATATTCTTTTTATTTTCAATATTAGTGGATTTTTTAATTGAAGTATCATTGATTTACCATCCTATATTTGTTTCAAATATACAACACAGTGGTCCAACAGTTACCCAACTCGCACCCCCACCAGTGGAGCCACCATCCATCAACCTACAAAGATGCTTCAGAATAACTGACTTCATTCTCCATGCCGCACTCCTGTCCCCGTGACCAACCTGTGATTGAGAGTTTCTGTGCCCCTTTACATCCCTCAGCCTGCCAATCCGCCCACTCCAGCACCTCCCACATGGTAACGACTAGTCTTGGTTCTATATTTTTAAGACTGTTTCTGCGGTTCCTCTGTGATATTTCTAGATGTGCATTTCCTGTTGTTGTTTTTTCTGCCTGGGATTTGCTGAGATTCTTGAATCTGTGGATTTATATCTCTTATCAGCTCTGAATTTCAGTCCTGGAAATATTTTTCAATCTTTATCTCATCAAATATCACCTTTGCCCATTTGTCTCCTTTTTTCTTGCTATAATTCCAATTAAATATATATTTTCTTCTCACTGTGTCCTCTAGTCATTTGCACTTTCTTCTGCATGTGCCAAGTTTTTGCCTCTGTGCTCTTAATCATTTCTTTTGATCTATCTTCCACTTCATTAATTTCCTCTCTAGCTGTGTTAAACCTGCAGTTAAATCTGTCCATCAGATTCTTATTTTCAGTGATTGTATTTATTAGCTATAAGCTTTATATTTCATTCTGTCAAAAATATTATATGGCACTTTCTATAATTGGGTCCCTGATGAAATGTTTAAGGTTGGCTTTTTATTTGCTTGAACATAGAAAACATAGTTGTTTTATAATCAGCATCTGCTCATTCTAATACCTGGAGTCCTTTTCTATTATCTGTTTCTCCTGCCAATTCTCACTCAAGGTGTCTCATTTCCTTGTGTGCCTGATGTTCTTCAATTATGTGCTAAGCACTGTGCTTGACAAATTGTTGTCCATCTTCCCCCAGAGAGGATGTTGTTTGCTTCTGCAGGGTGCCTGGGGGCATTCCTAGTGCAGGGCACCTTAATTCATGCTCATGACTTAAGTTTCCATAACCAGAGAATGAAAAGTCAGACCAGACCAGAAATCCAACTGGTCCCATTCTGAAATGCATAAGGCCCTGGTTTAAAACAATAGGTAGTTTGTCAACATCCCCACCTTAGTGGGCCCTGAGCGTTGATTTTATTTCCCCAACCCAGGGAGGCTGCCGAAGCTACAGAGGTGCTGCAGCTTGATGGGAAAATGCCCTCAGGACAAAAGTGGCTTTGCTTCTGGACATATGTCCCCAGGCTTCCCTTGTTGTTAGACTTTGGCCCAGTGTTTTTCCATTATCTTTCCTCATTAGGGCTTTGATGCTTTGAAGATGATTTTTGTATTTCATCAAGATTTTCTTAGTTGTCATCAGAGGAAGGGTTGGTCTAAATGACATCATTCCCTTTACTAAAGTGGGGGCTGTCCTCCTGTTTTGGCCTGTGCACACATGGCACCCAGAGCCCGAGGCCACGGCCAAGACTGGCACCCCAGGCCTGGGCGAGCAGCGGCAACGCCTCTCCCAGCAGCAGCTCCAAGCTCGCAGGTCTGCCTCTGGTCCTCATTCTTCCCCAAACCTCCTTTAGTTTTTTCTCAAGAATCAGAGATGGTGGTCGTGCCTTCATTTCCTGGAAGGAGGGGTCCCTCTTGTCCGCTGTGTGTGCGCACGCTGGTTGAGGACTAGTAACGGGCACTGGGACACCATGGGGGATGAGTGACATGTTTTGCTGATCTGACAGCTTCATTCAACCAGCTAATGTCCCATGGAAACGATGGGTTGCTTAACTCGACTGATTGGTTATTCGACTAGACTCTCGCCTAGACTAGCACAGCCCAGGTGAACAGACGCAGGTTCGGGGGGCCCGCAAGCCACTGGGAGGTCTCGTACGGCATACGTTTAGGATCCAGGAAAGAAGGAGGGCAAGAAACTTGTTTAAGCTTAGCCTCCCAACCACAGGCCATGGAATACATTGTTCCTTTGCTTCAGCAATATACCTGTGGCTGTGGGCCATTTGTTCAGAGCCTGTATTGATCAAAACAGATGAAAGAACAAGGACAAAGGATGAATTTTAATACAGAGCAGTGACCCAGGCTGTCCGGGGTAACTTCCTTTCACTCTGTTTCTTTTACAGTTTCCTTCATGCATTAGGTGCCAGAGGGTTAAGTCACCCATCACGTGCCACCCATGCTGTTCAAAACCAGACTTGGCCATTATAAATGGCCGTGCCCACGTTATGCTCCTCTGTTTCCAAGAGTGCTGTAATTAATCCCGGCGGGAACTTCATTAATCTTGATTTAGTGCCCAATGTAGTTGCAACCCCCTCCCGCTTCCCCTTCATTTTTCTACACATTTCATGACTCAAGGGAGAAAGTCGGCTCCTGGCAATGGCCGGCTGGGGTGCAGGGTTCTATGGCTCTTGAGCTACTTGGAGCCTCAGGTGCTGAACCCCAGTTTTCAGCTAGTAGCTCACTGGGTGCCAAAGGCAATTGGCCATGTAGAGGTTCAAAAAATAAGTGCCGGATTCTCCCACTTTTCTGTTACCTGCGACCCTGTTCTCTCGGTCTCACTCCTGAGCCTCAGAAGTATGTCCTCACCACCTTCCCCATCTGCTGCCAGAGCTTTGGTGACGTGGGGTCACTCAGGGGTCCTTACATGCTGCAGGGGAGCTAAATTCTAACATTCTAGCATCACCCTAAACACTGAAGCCCCTCACTCACAGCATGAGGGGTGTTCTCTGGGTCTGTCCCCCTCTTGGGGTGCTCTGGGCCCTTACTCCTGGCCCTGCCAGACGCGTCAGCGAGTAGTGTGTGCCCACGGATGCTTGGATGGAGCACTGCCGTCCTTCAGTGGGTCTGAACCAGCAAGCTTTGTATTCCTCAGCCTTTCTCCTTTCACATCAACTAGGAAAAGCTGTCAGCAGGCAGATGGCAGCGCCTCGGTTATGCCCTGAACTGAAAGAGCTGGGGTTCATGGGTGAGTAGACTGAGGGAGAGGGGTCACACTTATGTCTTTCCACTCAACCATGGTTTAAAATCTATTAAAGATAAGAATTAACCATTATTATTTCTAAATGATGTCTTAGTGCACAGTTAAACACAAAATTTAAAGAGATACAAAGACTTTGGGTAGTTATGTGACTCACAACATCTAATTTTGTATTAGTAGCTGATATTTTTTATGGCTTGTGTGGAATTAATGCACTCTGAATTTATTATTGGAACTCCAGACTTTCCGAAACATCAACAGCTTCCAAAATTCCTGAAACCTGGACAAAATATGAGATTCAGTCAGACACCTGATCCCCACACGTCCCCCATGTTCACATCCTTTCTACCTGGTTTAACGAGCCTCTTCTTGGCTTCTGATTCAAGAGATACATGTGGCTTCGGGAATGCCTTGCCTGGGTGCCTTTCGGGAATGCCTGGACTCCCTCTTTGAGGGGGTGCCATGGGTGGTGGGAGGTGGGACTCAGACAGACCCCAGCCCAAATCCCAGCTCTGCTCTTGGCAGCCACATTACTTAACCTCTTTTCCTCTGGAAAATGGGGAGAGCAATGCCTGCTTCTCAGAAATTCTCCGAGGGGTGAGTAGAATAATACCCATAAAATACCTGGTCCTGGCCCGTAGTGAGTGTGTGATGAATGGGAGTTGTCCTTATGATCTTTTCCCCAAATAGAGGACTTCTCTCTATTTATTCCTGAGTTTTTAAACCTTGTAAATCTTATTGTAATTCCTCCTCTCACCATCACCAGCAGCCTTCAATCACAACAGACTAAATGCAGAATCAAGTTACAGTCCAGTTTCTATTTTTGCACTTGTTTGTATAATGTTCTATAAACTTTATAAATCACTCTCACATGTACTACTCTATTTACTTCCCACATTACACTGGAGAGTTTTAGACCACACATAAAAAACGATTTAAAGCAGGTATAGCCACCGTTTATATATGTGCGTCTGAGTACACAAATGGGCATGTGTGAGCAGGTGTTTATTCACATGCATGTGTGATCTGAGGGGCAATCGTGGGAGCCCTGCAATGCATTCTGTACCTTCACACCTGAGTGCACTCCAGACCTCCTGCCTCTCCTCTGTTTGCAGCAGGATGTCCACCACTACCCATTTGTACATTGTTAAGCTACTGTATGGGCTTTGATAGTGCTGGGAGGAAGAATTGCCTGAAAATATCTGAGAAGCCTTCTGTGGGCTCCATTAATTACTCCCATGGAGCTTATTTACAATGGCCAACACGAGCTACGGTATCAGTACCACTTTCTGGCAATACCCACTCA